>CABFWO010000742.1:62672-107004 GCA_902155825.1 Timema genevievae
CCCTCGGGGCAACCCTATGAAAACCCTAGATATAAAGTTTTAGCTCAATCGGTAAAATAGTTTAGGCTCTAGTTGGAGGTACAGACAGACGGAAATTCAAAAACCACTTTTTCTGATTCAGGGAGTCATGAAACGTCAAGATTCATCAAAATCTCGAGTTCGATTTTTTTGACGATCACCATACTTTCTCTACCTGTAAGATAGAAAGTAAAAATATTCCTGAGGATAATATAATGAACACTGAGCCACGTATTCGATTCCAAACCAATATGTCTAAAGTTATTATTTTATCAATGAGTTTTCCTATTTTTCCTCCTAGAAAATAATGGTGCGTTTACTTAGTGAAATTTTTTCATGTGGCCACAAAGACAAAGACTGTATGTAGTCTCTTAATGTTTGTTTATACGATGATGGGGTTGTTGGGAATTGAATCCCGGCTGGGTGTACTGAAGTGCTGTTCCTCCCTTAATTGTTTTTCACTCTTTTTCCATGAAAATGAATACCTTACTTCTCATTACTCCGTTTATGTAAATATGTGGATAGTCCGGGCAGGAACTAGGACCACTAGCACGGGGAAAAAGGACACTATATATTATATGGTCAACATATTCAAAAATATAATCGGTATTTATAACCAAATATATTATTTTTTGTACATAGCCCTTACTCAAAATCTGCTTTACATCCAATGAAAAAATAATTCCTGCATAGGATTCAAAATTACCATAGTGAATGACACATATGCTATCGTTACAAATTTAGTATGTTTTTACTTTTTCAAAAAGGTTCCATTGTTCACTTGGAAACAAAGGGTTAATATAAATATAAACCAATGTTTTCACGGAAATCCACAAGTTTTGTATTTCAAAGATGTAAACACGTAGTTCGTCAATCACTTTGTTACACAGACATCTCCGACTAAACAAGTTTTTATAGCGTAGTACACGAATTATAAACCTGGCATCAATTTGTTTGTTTAGCGGGGTATAACACAAACAACTTTAACACGGAAGATTCATTTTAAACGCGGGCTTGCAGTAAAAATATCTTCCAAAATACAACTATTTGTTATCTTGTCTTAACAATCCGGTTACTAAAAGTTATAACGATATTCTTATCAACAGTTAAATTTATAGTAAATTTAACTTTTACTTTCAAATCTATAACCTTTAATGTGTTGCATAAATGGTGTAGTTAATTTTCAAGAAGCGTGGATGAAAAACGAGATACTTTAAGCTTCCCTCTTCAATTATTACAAAAACAGCGATACGAGATAAAAGTGGTTGACCCTAAACCACCCCTGCATCTATTAGAGACGTAGCTAAAGGAGTGACCCTAGACCAGTGGTTCCCAAACTTTCTCGACCCGCGAACTCCTTTCACAAACATCTGAGTTACACGAACCTCCTGTTAAATATCCATAGTCACGCACTTTATTTAATGCTTAATTTTTATGAAATTTAATTATTAATTGTAATAAAAATGTTAAATACTTTTAAATTAACCTACTATAGCTCGGTAAGTACTTTGGGATATTTAAACTGAAACTAAACAAGCAAAATACTGTAGTAAAATGTTATTATCTTTACTGTCGCAATATTATCAAAACAAGTGAAATGTGATAATATTGTGACAGTAAAGATAATAAAAGTTTACTACAGTATTTTGCTTGTTTAGATTCAGTTTGAATTTTTAAAACAAATGCTTCCTATTTACTCACAAAGTGCTGCAAAAATCCTCCATTACAGAAATATTTGGCGAACCCCTTGGAAGATCTCGCGAAGCCCCAAGGGGTTTGCGAACCAAAGTTTGGGAACTGCTGCCATAGACCATACCTACAACTTATAAAGGAAGACATAGTAAATGAGAGAAAGTGTGGTACCTTACCTAATATTGCAGATATAAAATGAGTGCTATTATATTATTATTTTATCGACATTGATACTATCTGTCATTATTTATAGCTGCTAAGCATTTTCTTTGATATATGAATATTATATGATATTAGTACCGACAGATACATACATAGTAGAAAGGGTGATATCTAATAATGCAAATATTTAATGGATCTATTTTCGTACTTGGAACAATATGCTCTTCAGCTGCTACTCATTAGTACTTATAAAGTAATTAAACAAAAAAATATAATATTTTAATGTTGACATTATTTTGGGGGAGAGGGCATTTTATAAACCTACCACGATTCCAACCAAGATTTTGATTTCCCTCCGTGGCAATCTTAATATACAACAATACGTTTTTCCTTAAAGGTAGCAAGTTTACACTATGACGTAGCTTATAAGTTAAGGTCATAGTATATTCCGTCAAATAAAAACTGCTTCCTTTCAGGGTGAACTAAGTGTACCACTGCACACATCACAGCCATAGTGTCTAAGGGCACCACCTACATGAAGGAAATATCCCCACATTTCTGTTTTTATTGTGTCTGAAGCCTTAAAACGATCAAACTAAAACCACCTCCGATTAAATTTAATTTTTATGATAAAAGTTAACTTTATATGTTTGAGGAGGGCTGTTACGGACCAATAGTCTCGGGAAGAAGAGGCTATTGCGCAAGTCAACAAGCTATAGCTTTGGAAATTTATCTCGCCAGAAAAGAAAAACTCTTCAAGAAAAGATCAAGATAGAACATCCTGAGTAGTTCTGTTTGTAGACTAAGTTTTGTGAGTTCTTAATTTTAATTTAGTAAACTGTAAAAATCGTAGCCAGCATGCTTGTAAAAATATGTCTTACAAGATTCAAAATCACTGCCAAAGGTAAATCAAATATGTGTAATTCAATTAATAATGTTTGTCAATAAATGTTATATCAGCATATTCTAGTCGTGGATTTTCATATTTATTTATTTCTCAGTATAGTTAGAATACAACCTGCCACTTTAAGGTACGGATAAAATCATGGTGTAGCCTGTATTGTCTGCACATGATTTAATTTGTTCTCATCAGAACATGATTTTAGGCAATGACACTGATATCAATTAAAAAATAAGAGACGAAGGGTACCAAACTTAATTTTGGAGTATTCTTTCTTAATTCTAGATAGCGATAGTTTTGCGTTACTCCTCAATCACCGTCTCACCACCTAAAGTGGGAAGAGCTGCGTATTTCGCTCACCACCCCAATTATACACGATAACGCTGTCTCTGCCACTCACCGCCACATACATTGGACGAGGGGAACACGCGTTGACACCTAAACCTCCAGTCGTGTGGGCGTCAAGAACCTGGGTCACTCTCTTCTAATACATGAGCGAAGTTGACGAAGAAGAAGTGGAGGAAATAGACTGGTTCATTCCATCCATACCCGAACTGAACCATACACTCGGGGTTCACCTCTAAAAACAACTCATTGTTCCCTCCTTCACGTAATTGACTAATAAATGTCAGGCCCCCTCATTTCTGTCAAATGATCCCCCGTATGATCCTCTTAAATAAATTAAATCGGCCTGAATATAAACCACACACTAAATTTGAGCCACCTAATTTTCAACCTTCGTGTCTTTCTCAAAAATACAACTTACAAAACACCCTTTAGGATTTATACCGTCTTCTAGCCCAGAACACCCAGCTTAGCGACAAAGAGCGCAGTTCCCACTAAACTCCGTAGCCCACTTCGGTGGCCGCATGGTCTTAGGCGCTACTCTCGCGATAGACTAGACTGCTGATGACAGCGAGATTGTGGCGTGGTTCGATCCCAGTCGGGTGTACTCAAGGTGGCTTTCCATATATTGTTTACCACTCTTTCCACGTAAATTTGGGTAAATTTCCACTAAGTTCAAACTTCCTGGATTCTTAGCCCATTAGCATGATTATTATACAAGCGTATAGCCCGAATGGGTAGTAATACACGGTGCTAAAAAAACTCCGTATATCACCATCATTTCATATCACTTAGACCTAGCTATTTTTATGTTATAATTTTTTTTAATTTACATTTTACTATTCCTAAATACACTAGCCAGAACCAACACTAGGCTAGATTTATATTTTTAACAATTTACTTTAAGAACTATAACACTTCGCGTAAAACTACGTTAGAAATGAGCTAATTTCACCTTTTGATGATTTTTCTTAAATTATAAAATCTAAAATGCAAGGGTTTTAATTCTATAGTCAGACATGTTGATACCTTCCACTTCTTTGTGGCGTGAATCATATTTTGAAATTTAAAAACATATTCTTAAGTAATTGGGGATTTCTGGACGTTTAGGCCTACAACGCGTCTCGGCGCTCATTAGCTCTCATATCAGTAGTTTTACGACACATGCGTTTATAATGTTTTCAAGGAGTTTACAATAATTTTACTGCTGTTTTTTTTACTACTCATCTAGTATATTCGCATTTAATTCCTTTATTAGGAAAGGGATGGGATATACGGATTTTTAGAGGAAATATACTCGCAATTGCTTGAAGAGAGAGTGGAAAACTATTTAGGAAAAAAGTCCTCAGTACACCTGGTTTGGATTTGAGCCTTGACCTCCCCGCCACCAGTAAGCTAGACTAGATGATCATGACATTAAATCCACGTGACCACCGGTGCAAGTTAAAATATTATTAGAAGATAGTACTTATCAAGGTATGCATATTTCATTTACCAAGCAGTAATTAGAAAATATTTGTGTAAGTTGATTAAAAGTGATAATCTTGATTAAGCTATAAATTAACTCTATAGCAGGTAGATAATGTTCTAATTTGGTATATTTGAGTGAACCAATAAAAGCACCGTAAATTACACTGCCCAAATAAATATGTTAATGAATGGCTGGCCCCTCCCCTCCATGCTAGTCTGTACGAAGACAAGTTAAACTGTGAACAGCTCACCCAACCACAAACACGAGACAGAATTACTGGCAAGTAGCCAGGGTAGGAGGCAGGAAGGGAGGTTCAGGGACTCTGGCATTTTCCCCCTTTTCCTCCCAAAACTTCAATTAATACCACACTTAATTAAATCGCACCTCTTCAAGACATCAATAAAAAAGATAGTATTAGTGAGTCACAAATTATAAAACCTACCTTTTCTTTACTGTACTCTGGTTGTCATACCATAGTTTAAAGTATTGAGTGTCGGCTGCATGCTCTGGTCTTAAGACTTCACAAATCATTCGGCATGGACTTGTACTCTAAGTTTAAGTCAGCAGTGCTTACATTGATCTAGTGCACTATGGTTCTACATTAGGCCTGTCCAACTGGTGGCCCGCGGGCCACATGAGGCCACCACAGTGGCCCACGACGCATTAGAAAAGTTAAAAAAAAAACATTATTAGACTTAAATTGTGTAAAATGTATCATATGTATTATTTGCTATACTGTACTGCATAGCAATTATTATAATAGTTTTAATTTAATATACATTCTGATTAGTCTATAGGCCTATCATATAAAATTCGTCTGTTTAATTTAGTTCAAAATTGAAAATACCGTAGATTGAAGAAAGAGACTTCGGAAATCTGGCAACAGCTTGAAGAGTACCTGCGTCCACAAAAGTAAAACACGCCCGCCACCCATCATTTGTCTCTGCTGCATTGTTCAGTGTGAGCTAAATTAGATTAGATTAGATAATTCAAAACAATTTATCTCAAATTAAACAAAATAACTTAGTAAAAAATCAATGAATTTTCTGTTTAAGAACATAAAAAAACTATTACTGATGCTGTAGACGCCCAATTTCCAAGTGTGGGGCCCACACACTGTCCAGGAATATAAAATGAGGCCCTTGACTAGTTTCAAGCTGGACAGCCCTGTCCTTCATTATATACTAAACCGAGGAAAATTAAGCTTGCTATACCGTGATTGTGGAAAGAACACCATTCTCGGAGGTCTTATCTCTCACCAGAATCCTAATGAGGACTGTATAGCAGTATTTTGGTAGTATAAGATGTCTTCCTCAGACGGAAGTAAGAAGTCCGTTCTGGAAGGCCTTTTATCCTTACAAAATACTGCTATCCAGTACTCATTAGGATTCTGGTGCGAAATAAGACCCTCAAAAACGGCCTTCCTACCAAAATCACGTATACCTTTCAGGGTAAACGGAGTGTATATGTTACCATTAAAGTAACAAATTAGTTATTATGGATAATAACCGGTTATTTTATAAAGTAACCGATATTAGTGGTTAATGTGATTAAATACATGCAATCTATTATTTTAACCGGTTATTTTACATAACAACAAAACCTGTTTGGCGGGAGTGATAAATTATAATACTCTGAAGGTTAGGTTAGGCTAGGTTAGGCTAGGTTAGGTTAGGTTAGTCTAGGTTAGGTTAGGCTAGGCTAGGCTAGGTTAGGTTAGGTTAGGTTAAACAAACAGATTCCATATCAATCTAACACCACACGTCCGCACTCAATAAAAGATGGACCTCAACTAATACGCACAACAGACGCCACGTATGACTCAGACAGGTTCAAACTGGCACAAACGTGAGATTTATCACTTTAACCAGATGGTGCTGTTTATTATAACTTATTTAATAACATGTCAGTGTGGATAATTTGACCACAACATGAAAAATTTGTCACATGCACCGGAATTGTTGGTTATTATAGGGCCTACATAAAATCCCGTGATTATGTATCAAATTAACAGTAACATATAGACTATTTAACACAACGTTTTAATATACACTTTTTTGAGGTATTAGTAAGTGCTGATCTATCACCCCCCACCCATTCAAGAGTTTTTAGACACGTGCATTAAAACACAGCAATAGGATAGGGATGAAGACACTTGAATTTGAGAAAATGTACCCACATTTGCGTGGAAGTAGAGTGGGAAAGACTTAGGGGAAAGTCATTGTGAGTGGCCTAAACCCGGCTGAGACTAGAATCTCAACACAGACAATCCATGCTATTTCGAGTATGACGAGTGCGTCACGTGCGACAGATGCGGGTGAAACGCAATACCCTACCAGGTAGTATAACGTTGTCGCAGGGCGGGACATGAACCAATCCCAGCAAGGAAAGCTCCTGTTTACTGGGAAACTTGAGTTCGGAGTACGTCACGATACCTTGTAGGTGGGGAGTGGTGGGTATTATAATTGAAACCATTGCCCAGGGCGACTAATTACAATTCACCTCTTCTTCGATCCCTGTTCTAAATTCTACTGTTCGCTGATTGGAGTTACACTTCAAAGGGAAATTAATGCTTGTTTCCAATTAGTCTATATTTAACATCCAGTAGTTGCGTGACACAAGCGAAGTATGAGGAGTTTTCAGTTTCGACTACATTTGTATAACCCCAATTTGGTTGATAATGGACAAATCTGAGATCTAGATAAAGTTAATAGATATATTTTAACGTATTCATAGGTCAAGTCATGTAATATGCAGTTGTCAGTTTTGATATATTACATTATCAATACCCTATAAACAAACACTAATAATACTATATCAAAAAAGCAAACTCTAAAAGATAAAGGGTGACCTGGTGGTCTAGGGGTAAGGTGTCAGACTTCTGTGCTGGGGGTCCGGGGTTCAATCACCGGTCCCGGCACAGATTTATCTAGAATGCCAAACCCTTCCTTCACCTCTGACAAGAAGTGTCTTAATCACAACTGGTGAATGTGAGAAATGCCAGGCCTCCACCGTGGTTCGGATTCCACGTTAAACTGTAACTCCTTCATTTCATCTCACAATCACACTACCATTACACATTAGCGTAAGTGCGTATAACCCGAACGGGTAGTAATACGCGGTGCTAATAATAATAATAATAATAATAATAATAATAATAATAATAATAATAATCTAAAAGATAAACTTTACGAATACTAATAATATGATCAAATGTTATCAAAATGATCGCAAAATTTATTATTGAATTTTCTAAAAGATGTTCCAAATTTAAATTCGTAAGAAAATCAAGGACGTTTCAATGGTTCTAAAACTTTTAAAAGTCCCAACTCACCCTTTAAAAACAAAGTGTTGCATTGGTTGACCCATTACTAGACTTTGAAAATTCGAAATGGAAAAAAGGTAGCCAACATGATGCATCGAAATTGTATTAATGTTCTGTGTATCGAGATCCACATTTTATTGTAATATTTGTGTTCAAGCATTTTTTATATAAGGTATTTAACGTGTGCTTTCAGAATCAACTGATTAGATCAGTACGTGACTTGTAAACTAATTTGAATTTATAACAGACAACACCCTAATTTAACTAATGATCGGCCTTACCGGGGATATAACCCAGGACATTTGGCTAAATATGCAGACACGCTACAAACTGAGTTAAGTTGTCGGAATGTGCAAAAGCTATAAAATAAACAACACTCGGATTGGAATATAAGGCAAAGCTACATTGTTAATAATAATGTACATAAAATACATATTATATATTGAAACGCATAAAAACTCTAGATGTTACCTAGCACCACGTCTTACTACCCGTTTGGGTTATTCGGTTAGGTACTAATTGCACTAATGGGTTGGGAATTGGGAAGGATGAATATAGAGGAAGTGAATCCACATTTACGTGGAGGGAGATTGAAAAATCATTTAGGGAAAACGACTCCCAGTTCACTCGAAAACTCTAGACATTCAATTCTTAGTCGTAAATGGAAAAAAAATGGTACTGTTATCGTTTAAAAAAAATTAGTCCCGTTTGGATTAATATTCGCGCATATCAAACTTAAAGTTTACTCCCACTTTCAGGTTATTGCTTTTGATAACTATTAGGCGAAGAAAAGGCTTTATAACCTAACACAAATTTGTGGTGCATATAAGTATCAAATTTATCAGTCCTTTCTAGAAAATTTCATAGAACTTACCTAGAGTACTCAACAAAAAATCAAAGAGTGGAGAATGGCCTAGGACAACTAAGCACCGCCATCTGGGCATTGGTAAGACTGGGTGCCAAGACAACTGGGCGCCAAGACAACTGGGTGCCAAGACAACTGGGTTCCAGTGCAAAAATGTAATACTGTATTTTTTCTACTTAAATAATAATTTTTGGAGTTGTTTTAAAAGAAATCTTAAGCGAAGAAACTTAATTTGTGTATATTTGTAAAGTTAGACTACTTGATATTATAAAATTTTGAATAAAAAATGTTATAACACACTAAACCATGAAAAATAATAATTTTGCGCAAAATAAACCACGTAAAGATCAATCTAACCTAACAAATATAACATTGTTTTAAAAATTGACCGAGGCACCCAGTTGTATTGGCACCCACCCAATTTTGCAAGTGCCCAGTTGTTCGAATCCGAGTGGAGAATTGTCGCGTGATAAGTCCACAAGGTGAGATTGTTCTTTCTCAGTGAGATTTGAAAAATTTTCAACCTCTGCACTTTTAAAAAGGAATCCAGTCATTTCAAGAATCGAGAAAATCCTACTATGTCTCACGGAGCACCTAAAACTCTTCACGAAATACATTTTGAGATAATTCAAGTTTGGTATTAAAAAATATACTACATTGATAAATATTATTATGATCCTTGAATAATAAAATAAACTTAACATTTATTTTATTTTTAAAATGATGTTTTTTTAGATGTATTTACAAATAAAAATGAAATCCACGGACCATTTTACTATTCATTTTAAAATTAAAACTGCAGATACATGACATCTTTTTTTTCTACCTTGCAACACTACAAGTTTGGCATATCCGCCATTAATTTCACTCATTGGTTAGGGATCAAGAATGTTTAATTTAGAGGAAATCTACCCGAATTTTAGTCTAAAGAGAGTAGGAAATCGTTTAAGTAACACCTCTCAATAAATGCAGTCTGAATTCGAATCACGACCTCCCATCACGGACAAACCAAACTAGAAGAGTTTTACGTCTATTCCGCATGGCTGCATTATCAATATGACTAAAAAAAAATCTTACCTAGCTATTTATTTTGTTGCGTGAACATTTCGATCGTAGAGTAAGCAAAGGTTTCTAGCAAATTGTCTGTGCCTAGTAACATTTAGGCAATATTAATGTTTAAGAATTAAATAGCCAAAGCTATTATATTTATTTTAGTGAGGATTTACTCGTATCTAGATATATTCTGAATATTGAAAAATAACACCTGGACATGGGAATCAAACCCGGGACCTTTGGCTTAGTAACGCCAAAGCTATAACCACTCACTGAGCTATCCAGGAATCGTCCCGTTCCTAGGGTCACACTAGTCAGTATTTTTGAATTCTTTCTCAGATGATTTCTCAGAAGTTGGTGTTCTTGAATCTATTTTTTATGCTGATTCTAGAAATGACTTCCATTTTTTTCTATCACGTCAGATTTTTACACAAATTAAGAGTCTATGTTTTCAAGATTTTACCTATTTTAAGCACAAATATATTCAAACACAAGACTTTTTTTTACAAACACATTTTTTAAATACTGTAGAGACCTGTCCTAATACTGTGAATAATCCTTAATATCCTAGTGAAAGCTTTCACCTTGCTCTTCACTAGATTTTCCGGAAAGTAGTCGATATGGGAGTGTAGAAAGTGTACTTTTACACCCATGTTACAACCCAACTTCTTGAAGTTTTACAACATTGTTTCAACAATGTTCCTGTAATTTGGATCTTTGTTATTTCCTAGAAAGTTTTCGCTAACAGATTAGAAGGCGGTTCATGCGTCTATTTCTTTCTCATTAATCGTTTTCTTAAATTCTTCGTCCTTCATCTGTTTGCGGATTTGTGGACCAACAAAAACTACAGTTTTCAATATTTCTTATGTGTTGAAGGGAAATTTCATAGAAAGGCCCTTGAAGCAGGGCCAATCTAATGGTGGAACCCTTACAATCTGCTTCATCAAGTCCAATTTGATGTGTATTGGTGGAAGCAAGACTTTTTGGGGGTCTACAAACGGTTCAAGCAAGATGTTTTTAGTTCCAAGCACATAATTCCTCCGCTCTGGCCAAACTCTCACACTCCAATGCCTTTGCTTTACCCGACTGTCCCATTCACATAGAAAGCAAGGCAGTTTCATGTACCCAGCTTCTTGTCTTAATAAAATTCCTATAACTTTGAAGTCACCACAAATTAGCCATTTGTGTTCCGCATACTGGATATTTGTTAACAGTACCTTCATGTTCTCGAATGTCTCTTTCATTTCAAATGAATGGACCACAGGAATAGAACCATACGCAGTCCCATTGTGCAGTAACACGCCTTTGAGACTCCTCTTGGATGAGCCAATAAAAAGTCTCCACTGATTGGGATCATGTTCAATTTCCATTGAAGTGCATTAATTCGTTTGTGCTACTACAGTAAACCAAGGAATCGTTCTTTGAGAATAAAAAAACTAGTTCTTGTCCTCTGTGTCTATACCATGAAAAATGTGTTCCTGGTGCCAGAAGATTCTTACTTTTAAGCTGAGAGCCAAGTAGTTCTGCAGAATCCTTAGGCAAATTCAGATCACGTACTAAATCAATAAGTTCCCCCTGAGAGAACCTTTGTGGAGTAAAGTCGTGTTCAGGCTTGTAGACATCATCATTATTGGCCTCAGAGATTGCATCACGCTCACTTTCAACATCATCTTCTGTCATGTTCTCTAAAACAGCTGGAGAAAGAGGGGCAGGAAGGTCTTCTCCGTGTGGAACTGGCCTAATGGCTGAAGGAATACTTCGATAAACAATTTGCTTCTTATTTTTTGAATTGCACCCCTGAACATTAACCAAACAGAAGTAACAGTCATTAAGGTGGTATCTAGGCTCCCTCCACACCATAGGAAATGCAAACGGCATGCACGTCTTCTTAACTATTGCCCATAACCTTAACCTTTCAACACAATAGCGGCAAACTGTCTGTCACCCATACCTTATCCTGGTCACAAAGCTTCACTTAAAATAAGCATATTAAACTTTCTTCACAAAGTCTGTTATGTCCGTTCTTTGCTTAAGCATTACATACTTTCCACAAATGTAACAAAAAAAATCTGGATTGCTCACACACTTCCATGTAGACATTGTATGACTACAACTATAATTGCAATCACAATAGGGAAATAAACTGAGAATAGCGTTGGAAATGCAAACACAATACGAAATACAATGAGAACATTTCTGGAAATACAAGTGTATGAGAGTTACAATACTTCCAAGGTAAGACCTAGCAGCAGCAGCAGCAGAAGATGTGCCAATTTAAAGGCTTACAGGTCTATATTGCGAAATTTCCCTCCAACAATACGCATTGCCTACTGGAACATAATACTCTGTGATAAATGTTGGAAATCAACTTAGGTCTATTGTGAAAAAACTGTACGTGATAGAAGAAAATTAAGAACAGTTTTGGAATCAGCATCAAAAAGTGAGCCAAAAACACATTTTAGTTTTCAATCATCTGATATCATGCAGACTAGTGTCATTCTTCACTCATATTAGTCCCTCATTGACGTCCATCATGGACTCTGCCTTAAAATATGAGTGAAGAATGACCCTGGGTAAGGGGCGATTCCTGGATAACTCAGTGGTTAGAACATTGGCGTACTAAGCCAAAGGTCCCGGGTTCGATTCCCGTGTTCAGGTGTCATTTTTCAATTTTTCAGAATACAATATTAATGATACTTAAGAAACAGGTGCTCCTTCTTTGTGTTGAATGCATGAATCAACAAGCCAAATATAAACAGTCCACAATAATATAACAAAGTCGTTTTTAAAGTTGGCTTAATTTGTGTATAGCAATGTTATTTGGGGGGGGGAGGGGGGGGGAGGGAAGGTCACGGCAGGACGCGAGCAAGTACGCTATTGACCTCAGTTCGAGGTGGGTTTAGATCACCTGTGTAGACGAGTGGGAAGGACTGTTTGATAAAATCACTGACTTGAGATAACAACTCTAGTTTAACTTTAACAACTTGCAAGTGACAAACCTCACACCATGTATAATAGTTTATAATAAAATTTAACAAAACTCCGACATTACTTCTCTGCAAAAGGCCATCCTGAGAAATTACCTATACGGTGGGGGTTGGGGAGTGGGGAGCGACACAATTTTTTTTGTAGGTAAACATATTTTATAAAATTAATAATTGTTAAAGAGAACAATCAAAAATGGTGTAATATTACTATTAATTTAGGTTTACAGGATAAACAACATTAAATATGAGTTCATAATTCAACGTACTTAAAGTAAAAAGGCCGTTGGTTAAAGATTGATTCAAATATTCATATCAACATTGTTTGAATTCAATATAAAATTTATTTTCTTTCCATCTCTCCTATTCTACTTTCTTTTCATTCTTCTACTTTATTTCCCCTCTCTCGTCTCCTAATACCCGCCTCGCGTGGTGTTCTCTTGGTCATCGTAAACTAACATGAGGCTCACGGCTGTATTCACCTGCCTCTAAAACAGAGCACATCTCCAAATATAATCTTACCTTCCTACTTTCTAATAAACTGTACACATAACGGCCATCTTGTGCGAATAAAATGTGCAGTTTACGATAAGTAAAGGAACCCCTCAGACAACCAAAAGTTTTACTTATGAAATACTTTCTCCGTTGAGTCAAGACTGAACAAATCCTCTGGTATTTTAGACATATATTTCGACTTGTTTTAGTTTCGTTTAAAATAATTTCCGTACCATTGGTGACATGAACAAAGATGTCATTAAAGTCTAGCCTGGTTCTACGGTCGGGGTTTGAATAGCGTCTGGGTGTATTGAGGTGTTATTTACTAAATAGTTTACTACTCTCTTTGAACAAAACTGTTGGTATATTTTCTCAGAGCTCTTAACTTCCCCCTCACTACCCGATTAGAGTGAATACAAGGATTTTTTAATTAGGTGTTCCGTCTTACGACAGGTTCATTCATTTTGTCAGTGAAACTTAGACTTCCAATGCACCCTGTTCTCTGCCTTCTCCTTCAGCACCCCAAATTTTCTTCTTTCAACACCATCTAGTATTTGAATCCTCCTTCCTAAGCTCCTCTTTCCCTCAACTTTTCCTTCTATGAAGTCGTGCAGAAGACAGTTCCTCCTAAGGTTGTGTCCGATCCAGTTTGCTTTGCACCGAAGAATCACATACAAAATGGTTATTTTCTCACCCACTCTTCTTTGGACTTGTTCATTTGTCACCCTGTCTGTCCAACTAATCTTTTCAAGTCTTCTCCAGCAACACATTTCAAAGCTCTCCAAGCATTTCTTTTACGGATAGCCGGACAAATAGTGAAACGCAAAGAACGAAAATAAATTTAAACTAATTTAACCAATTTACTGTTACAAGGTTGCCACTATTTTCTTACTACCCAATTCCCTGTGTTTTCTAGGTTTTCCAGAAGGATTCAACTCCCATTTTTACAGGCGGCTTGTATTGAAGAAAAGAACAATAAAATTTTATTTTTCATCAAACTGACTTGCATTCAGTCATGTAACCTATGTTTAAAACAGGATGACTTAATATTGATGGATAAATAATTCTTCTGTCACTTGATTACACTTGTTTAGGGAGTAATAATACTTTTTTGAATGAGCGCGTTTAATTATTCGGTTCACTTGGGTCTTGGGGTAAGGGTGTCAAACTTCTGTGCTGGGGGTCCGGGGTTCAATCCTTGGTCCCGGCACAGGTTTGTCTGATTGCCAAACCTTTACTTCACCTCTGACAAGACGTATATTAATTACAACTTGTGAATGTGTGGAAAGTCAGGCCTCCACCGTGGTTCGGATCCCACGTTAAACTGTAGGTCCTCCATTTCATCTCACAATCACCCTACCATAACACATTAGCGTAAGTGCGGATAACCCGAACGGGTAGTAAGATGCGGTGATAATAATAATAATAATAATAATAATAATAATAATAATAATAATAATAATAATAATGAAGACCTGCGATTTTATGTTTTTAGTTTACTGTCTCAAATTAACAAATATTCTAGTATTTTTACTAGATTTTGGAAAATTCCCTGTGTTGCCCCGGTTTTATCCGGACACAAAAAACTCACCGAGTTTTCCCGGCTCTACCAGTTTTCCAGGTGCGTGGCAGCTCTGTGCTACCTACATGAGTAATGATATATAATTCAAAACTTATTATTTATAATCGGTGATCGAACAGTCTAAGGTGATCAACTCGCATTGTGCAAAATAACTCTCGGGTGAATTTGGGATGTTTTTTAACAGCTTAATTTCACTATGGATTACCCATTCTCTCTCTCTCTCTCTACGCTGATGCGGGACACTTAAGAATGCATAAACTCACCCTTTTGTAACGATTTATGATTATAGCCTTATAATCTATCTTGTTTTTAATAGGAAGTTCAACATCACAGTTATACACATAATTATTCCTTATAATTTCTGTTCTTTCCCCACCATCTTACTACCCGTCTGGCTATCAACACTTTATTGCATTGATGTGGACGATACAGTTAAGAGAAACTGTATTTTTATTTAGCATCACGTCTTACTACCTGTTCATGTTATACGCATATGTACTAATTACGCTAATGAAGGAAGGTGGAATTTAAATTTAGAGGAAGGGTACCCACATTTGCATGGTTGAAGAGTGTAAAACCATTTATGAAAAACTACCCTCAGTACACCCGACCAAGATTATAGACCCCATCTCCATATCATTGACACACTAGACAAAACGAGCTTAACGTCTGCGTGTCTACCGATGCAGGTAACTTTTCAATGGATCGACAATGAGTTAGGCTCAAAGCCGTAGTCAAGGGGGGAAGTTGGGGGTTCAAACTCCCCTGAAATTTTATGAACACAATATATATGGCTTTATTACCGGTTCAAACAATATCAACGTTAAGGTACAAGTACAAATCAGGGGGCTGTGTTACCATAAAAAGTACTTCAGTGAGCTTCTAGAGGTGTTTCATATTTAAAATTTGTCCTCCGGCAGTTAGGGGATTATGTTGCTATAAAAAACACACTTCAGATAGCGTCTTGAGATGTTTAATATTTAGAATTTTTGCTAGCCTCCAGGAATTGCAAAAAAAAACTTCGGATAACTTCTATAGGTCTTTAATATTTAGAATTTGTCCTAGCCTCTGGTAGTTAGGGGGTTATGTTGCCATAAAAAACATTTCAGATAGCTTCTATAGGTCTTTAATATTTAGAATTTGTCCTAGCCTCTGGTAGTTAGGGGGTTATGTTGCCATAAAAAACATTTCAGATAGAATTCTATAGGTCCACAATATTTAGAATTTGTCCTAGCCTCTGGCAGTTAGGGGGTTATGTTGCCATAAAAAACATTTCAGATAGCTTATAGAACTGTTTATCATTTAGAATTTTTTCTAGCCTCCGGCAATTGAAATACCGGCTGGCTATGGTCTTGGTTAGCTCTTAAGTTTATAAAACGTCCTTTTACTGAGCGTACCGATCAGTTTAGAACAACATTTTTACAATAAAATAGTATTAATATTAATTAAATTCCTCTACAATATTAAAACCAGTGAAACATTACCAAAACAGATATTATTATTCTTTAATTTCTTAGTTATAAATTTATTATTTGATGCTGTTAATATATTTACCGTTTATTTAATTTTACCTGTCTTGTTCCATACTCGAGTTGGTTAATTATGAGGAAAGATATTTTTCTTATCTAATTTTTAAATAGTTATAAAGCAGTAACCTTAGTGTTAGTTTCTAATTAAATATATCAAAAGTAGTTTTTGCTTTAATATAAAATCAATGGTTTTAAATACATATTTTAAAACAAAGCTTATTGAAACTACTCCAACATGATGCAAGTTATAAGAGCTATGTTTAATTGTTGCACGCAAGAGGTTTGACAAATGATGGAAATACAAATATTGTATAAATGTTTAGGCCATCTTTTTAGAAAAAAAAAATTACAAATGACAATATCTTAACAACTTATATGTTTATAAAGCGGGTGCATATTTAAAGCTTTTATCAAACAACATATTTCCTGCTGACTATTCCTTTTGTAGTTTTTCCGATAGTTGCTCTCGTGTAAGTCCCGATGTTAAAATCATTCATTCAATAATTTGCCAATAGAGATACTAAGAAACTATTCATTGAAAAAACATACTTTTCGCACAAAGCTCAAACCCTAGCCTCCTGGGTCAGAATTCCTAAAACCATTTATGCAGTCAACACAACACGGTCATTTACCCGCGTCGGTGGCCGCATGGTCTAAGGCAATGATTCTAAACGGGGGGGGGGAGGGGGCGTTTACAAGATGTTGGTAGCCCCTTGTCAAGCTTTCCGAAACTTGAAACAATACCAAAATAACAAGTACGTACGTTATTTTGATCGACTTACAATGTATGAGGATAAATATTCATGAGCCGTGCCCCGAGGTAAAAATAGCTCGGGGAAAAACCCCTCAGGGCAATGGCCGCCCAGCCAACCTGCGAATAATGCATTCGGTTTAGCGCGGCATGAAATGGATATTGGATCCCACGGGATTTGGTGCTGTCGGCTGTCAATATGGCGGGATTAATGGGGTAGAGGTGTACGTGACACATGTCACATTGTTGTCATGCCTCGTGGATAAATGGTGTGGGGTGGTAGTGGGTTTAAAAAGGGAAGGTTAACGTTTATTTATAAATACTTTAATTTGCGTACCTGACAAAGCCACAAAAGTGTTTGACATTGTTTTATATTGGTGAAGAAGTTAATGTTGTTTTATTTTAGGTAGTTAGCGTGCACTTTTTGAATCAAATGATTATATTAGCACACAAGAATTTCTATGAGCGAGAGCGAAAGGGCCAACAAATTTTGCCGGAAAAAGAAATTTCACATAATTTCTAGGGTTCTTTTACATCCTACAATCAACATGGGACTGACGGCTTTAAATTCCTTCCAAAGGAAGTTGTGCCACGAATATTTATCATTCAGTAAAAATCCGTCGACCCCAGTTGGGAGTGAGCCCACAAACATCGGGTTCTCAGGAGAGCACTTTACCCCAAGATCATCGAGTTCAACAAAAAAATTATTTACAAGTAGTAAACAGCATGAGCTAGGTCATGGCCTTTAGAGCCAGGATGATAATCTTAGGGTGCGTTTCCCCAAATGAGCTTTGTTTTTGTATTTACTTGATAGAATATCGAACCTTGGTCATAGGGTGTCACTCTCGTGTAGGACTTAAGATGGCCAGTGACGGGGATATTGAGTTTGTATCCCGGTTCATTGTACAGAGGGCAGTTTTTCATAAATATTTTTCTCACTCTACCTTCACGCAAAGGCGGGCATATTCCCTTTAAATTCTACCTTTCTCATTCATATTCCAATCGGATCCGGACAACTGGGCGCTTGTGAACTGAACGCTGAGAATACTGGGCAGCAAGATAACTGGGCACCAGAGCCGATTTTTGAAAAACAAAATTTAATTGTAAAAAATGGAAACGAACAACTGGGTGTCAGGGTCAATTTTATACAAAAAAATATTTAATTGTGATGTATTCAAACAAAAAGGCAATCATGCGCAACACCATAATAAAAATTATAAAATAGTTCTACAAGATGTTCAAGTTAGTCTAGGTTATGTTAGGTTAGTTTAGATTAGGTTTAAAAAAATCAAAATTCTATAGTATCAAGTAGTCTAACTTAATAAATACACACACATTAAGTTTCCTTTACTCTGAATCTTTTATATTAAAACAACTCCAAAAATGACTATTTAAGTAAAAAAAATTATTAAATTTTTACATTGGCACCCAGTTGGGCGCGTCCAGATGGCGGTGCCCACTTTTCCTAGATCGTATTCCATTACGAAATTAAAGTAGTCGTAGTCAAATACGATTTCTTAAGTGGTATGATGCACTACACATACGTTCTCGCTTCTTTACCTAAAAATTGAGACATTTAATTTACTTAAAACTTGTAAAATATGTGAAACTAAATAAAATACATAGTTATAGAAACCTAATGGATTCAAAGCAAACCATTTCACAAAATAGCATAAATAAAATTTTATACACTTACAGAAACACATCATTCCACCAAATGGCATTACAATCAACACTCCCATTTCCATTTGAAAATATATTTGCTTATAGCTCGGAAAATATTGGATATAAAAATATATATTTTGAGTAAAACTTTTTAAATCTAATAGTTCTACAACTTCGAAATGATAAGTTATTTCATATCTCAGGTAGTGGTGGGGATATGGTCAAAATTGGAGATATCCGCTTGTGTTAAGTACTCTCAAAGTAATTTTATCAGAAAAAAATGAGATGCACTATTTTGTTTGTAATGTTAAACAGTGTCTAGATACCAAATTAATCAAAATCATTAAAGCCGATTTTGAGAAAATTTATTTTTTTCTTTAAATTTTAAGATTCAGGTGAAAATCAACCTTAGTACACCCTGATCAGATTCCAACACTGACTTCCTCATCACCGGCAAACCATAGTAGACAAGATTTACTTGATCTACTTTCACGTATTCATACGTAAAGTCATATGACCTGCACCTGTCACTTTCGATAGCTAAACCAATACCTATCAAATAACACTATCTTGTCTTAATATATATAATTCTTCTGTACGTGTGTATGTCACTGAACTCCTCCTAAACGGCTGGACCGATTTTGATGAAATTTTTTGTGTATGTTTGAGTGGGTCCGTGGATGGTTTAGATTCACAATTGGACCCGGTAGGTGGCGCTGCAATCGGGTTATAGGAATTTTATTTTATTTTTTAGGGAATTTTTTGAGGAGGAATTTTTTTTAGATTTTTTGCATATCAGAACATGTAACCTCAAAATTTCACCCCCCACCCCCAATATTTATAATAATGAATATAATAATAATTGACCGTTAAAAAAAATCAATAATTGACAGTTAAAACCTTCTGAAAAGTTCATAAATAATTGAACTTCTGAGAATAATTCATAGTTATGTTTGTTTTTCAATACAGCTGATATTTGTGGAGTTGTGGGCGAAATGCCAAAATTGAAAAGATGTTTTATTTTGTATGTTGTCTTGACAAACACTGAATTTGTAATATTTGTGTAACTCACTAATTGGAGTTCATTGAGAATTTGTAATTGTGATGATTACATAGTATTTGTTTTATTATAGAAATCAATTATGCCACCCAAACGAAAAGCCAACGTTTGGGCAGGACAACGTCTGTCGGGTCCGCTAGTAATATAGTAAAATGTTATCAATGTTGACGGGAAAAAAGTTGGTTTTTGTAAAAGTTTCTTCCTCACAAAATCATGACATTTATCATGGAAGCCCCATACAGAAATGGAAGAGATTAGATGATGGACAATTTAATCCGTAGCTTTCTCTTGCGGATATTGGAGACAGATAAAGCGTCGGCCACGAAGGATTACATGTATTTTCAATTAATAGTTTAGATTTTAATTAATAAATGTGCGCTTGAATGCCTCGAATCAGTTAAACTGTCATTTATTTATGTTTTAATTAAAATATAGAAAGTTTGCGTGAGCAGCCAAGTTTAGACGACTACTCATGCAGAAGCTCAACACAACAGCACAGCACTACCAACTGTCATCAAATCAATGGTCCTATCGTTTGATCTCCAAGTTGAGAACTCTCCTGAGTCGAGATGTCACCGGAAACTGACGTGCGAGAGATAAGAACAGCACGTAACAAACATGGTGAGCACGTCTTCTGATGGACATCTAATGATAACAGTGGGGTTGGGGGAGAGCTTCTGGGACTGCCCGATAGAGTGTGAGACCTGAAAACTCGATCCTAGATAAGTTGAGGAGGGATTCAATTAAAACATGGGAATAGCCTTGTAACGTGATCTATCATTAAGGCCATTCTGCCAGCAAGATTTTTTTTTTGGTACAGTTTTAACAAAGGTATAATTGTAAGCTATGCCCAGATAGTGATTCAATAATTTCAAATCATTTCATTTCACAAATTGTAAGGGGTCAAACTTGTTATTTTAATCTTTTTTGCGTACCATTGTTAATGCAAAGTAATTAATGTATGAGCCTGGCATTTAGTAGATCTAGACATTCATGTGAGGTCCACAGAATAATATATATTAATTTTAATAATATATATATTAATTTTTATAATATATTATTATTATTATAATATATTATTATTATTATTATTATAAGTGTTTCACTTTGTATACGTGGTGCTTGAAAAAATAATTTCAAATTATTGCAGTTCACGAGCTATAAGGGCTCAAACTTGTTATTTTATGCTTATGCCGTATTATTGATGTGTACAGAATAAAACAAGTATAATGTTATAATTTTAATATTAATAATAATATTAATGTATATTATAAAAATTAATATATATTGATTTTTAATTCTATGTACCTCGTATGAATGTCTAGCTATACAAAATTTCAGCCTCATAAATTAATTACTTTACCCTAACAATGGTACGAAATTAGCAAAATAACAAGTTTGACCCCTTGTATATCGTGAAGTGTAATAATTTGAGGTTTTTTCCCCCAAGCATCGTTTCTTACTTACTAACCATTCGGGCTACACGCTTATTTAATTACCCTAGGGGTTTTAGGGATGATGTATGTCATGTTTAGAAAAAATGTACCCGCATTTTCGTGGAGTGGAAAACCATTTATTAAAAATCACCCTCAGTACACCCGACAACGATTCGAACCTCGATCTCCCCGTCATCGGCAGTTTATTCTACTGCAAGAGTGACGCCTTAGGCCATGTGGCCACCGAAGTGGGTTTGAAACAATTGAATCAGTATTAATAGCTCATAATAATTATACACGTGTAAAATTGTGCAATTAAATTTTGTTGGTCGAATGACCTTATAACAGTGGTTTCCAGCTGACAACCCCCTTTGTAGCTAGTCAGATTCCCTCCCCTTACCCCACCTTTAATTTTTGGGATATTAATTAAAAAACTTCTAGTCACTTGTTTAGTTTATACAAAAATCAATTTGACACTGGCAGGATGATTGTAGAAAAAAACGACAAGATCATCGTGATGGTTGGCACTGTTTTGTTTTGACCGGTTATTGAATGTGGGGTTTGATGTTTGACAGGGCACGCTCCAAATTGCTTTCCACTTCCAGTTCGACAACACAATTTTGTTTTTAGGAGAGCCCATGTTTAAGATTTGGTGGTGTTGCACGTGGTCGCTATCGTATAGTATGATTTTGGTAGGAAGAACAGTAGAAGCTAGTTACTAGAGCTATATAACAATTTTAATATATTCATACATTAAGTCATGTTATCTGTAGCTGTCACTTTTGATATATACCATAAATAACTATAAAATAACACAAACAATAAAGTGAAATGCTATCGATGTTGGCTGCAAAGAAATATGTTTGAATTTTCTCTGCTGTTCTTCCAACCAAAATCAGGGTTTAGCTTAGGGCAACGTTTTTCAAACTGTGCTCCACGGAGTCCTTGGGCTCGGCCAGTTATTTCAGGCTCCGTGAGACAATTTTATAATATTCATTATTTGTTTTTCACAATATAAAACTGCATCAGTAATTCGGATTGCCAGTTTTTTTTAAAATCTGAATAAAATACATTTCCCAAAGGTGCAGCAAGAATTTTGGTGAGATTTGTCTTATTATGTATACTTTTCAACTTGTTCATAATATTAGTTTGAATATGGTTTGAGGGGTCCAGCATGTTGTTATTTTCTTATGCAAGAGCTCCTTTGATCTAAAAAGTTTAGGAGAGAGGGGAGGAAATTCGAGGCTTGCGTGCTTGAAAATAAACACGTGCATGAACACTTTGGCTGGTCACCGAATTTATTACAGCTAGTAGGCAGTGTTGTCAAAACCGCAAGCATTGATAATTATCTTAATTACTTTGGAAATAATATTTAAATAAAACATATCTTCAATTATATATGATTTTTAATGCTATTTCCGAAATGTTCTATTCCCCCCACCCCACCCTACCCCCTCTCCCTCCTGAGAGTGCTTTACGCCCTCCAGATTGGGAACCACTGCTTTAAACATTCTCAAGGCAGAATAGAATGTTTATTTATATTTGAGGCGATCGATGTGTAGAACCAAGCACGTTATATTACATATCATTTAAAAGCCTACTGTTATCAGTGCCCAGGATTTTATGATTGAATGGGACTTCGATCCACTCGTAATGTGACATAATATCTCTATGAAATAAGCCATTGCAAATTACGACATTCTTAGAAACAATCAAACGTAATATCCGATCAACCTTTAGTTTAGTTACAAGATTACGCTCAAACTAGAAAACATGTCAAAATGCGATTTTATGGATTCTTCATTTAACGTCAACGGAATTGGGGTCAGTTTAATGGTTTAGCCATTTTAAAATTATTATTTATAAATTTCGTAGTATTTTTTAAGTATGTTAAAGCAGTTTGATTGGTCTCAATTATACTGTTTTTAAAATTAGAATACAGGAGACCACAACACAGCACGACTTCATTTGAGCTTTATTAATTACTAGCAGTTTGAACCTTCTCTGCACGGAAAAGCAGCACCAAATCTATATAAAATTAGAAGGCTCAACATCCAGCTGCTCACTTTTTTTTATAGTTCTTCTTTGTACAATCCTGAACTAACCATGGCAATCACAACCCAATCATGGTAATTAATCAATTTAAAAAGATTAAATATTCAAGATAAAACATTACCTTCTTTACGAATTGGGTGCATAAAAAACGCAGCCCATTAACAAAGCAATATTTATCTGAGCACGAATCATAAAATAAGATAAACTAAATAATAAATGTTGTTGCAGAAATATTTTGGATAATAGAGCATCACAACAAACAATTTACATTATTAGCTGTTGTAGATAACTCAAAATGTCAGCACCTAAATCCACTTCATGATACGCAAATCATGTATATATATTTCATTTCAACGGAAATACCAAATCACTCATGTGAGTTAGGAGATTAGCTGGCGGAAAAATATACAGCCTTTTACAAAAAATTGTAATAATATTTATACAGTACTTTCTATCTTTTCTTAACTTGCATGTATTGTAGTTCCAACGTTTACATTATTATGGAAATATTATTTAACTTCCGTCCATTGTCCACCTGACCACTAGAATATCTTGATATCACAAAGAAAGATAAATAACAACGATAAAAATGTAAAAGTAATATTTTCTGTTTAGGAGGAGAGTTTCATTATTTATGACATCCATGGCAATAGGAAGTAAACATCTTCCACTAAAATGCAATAATGTCATCATATGACATTTATGATGAGCTGTACGTCAAACCATTATAATCTATATCAAAGATAAATACTATCCAATCACTGCGACAAGTCATTTTATTTGTATCAAAAAATATATTTATTATTAAAAAATTGAACATGGGTGAATATCAGATAGATTTGTTTTAGTTATATTTATATATACATTATTGTAAATATATTTTAAAATCTACGTTTGGAAATAGATAATAAATGATTTTATTTTAATAATTAAAATAAAATGCTAAATGCGAAAAAAAAATTCAAAAGTTGTATTCAACTAATATAAAAATAAGTGAGGTTCTGATTATAATCTTATTTTAAGTCCTATTTATAGAAATGCGTTTTATCTAATAAATTAAATAATTATAGGTTATTACAATTGAAAATCTACCATGATACAACAGAGGTATAATAAAAGTGTTAGAGTGGTTTGAATTTTCAATTAATATATACGTAGACTAGAGAGCAATATATATATTTTTTTTGTATAAAATGTTTGTTTTATGGTGTACACAAACTCAAAAGAAAAATAAACACACATCAATAACAACTACATTCATGTTGTAGTGTGGGCTTACCGAGTAAACGATAAAATGTATTACTTACTTGCAAAATTAATGTTCCCTATACGTGTCCTTTGTCGTAAATACAATATATATATATATATATTTAAAAAAAGACACTCGAAAATAACAATTTGAGTTATTTCTCCTGAAAGATTTGTATCTTTCGTAAGGAATTATCTGATATTTTCCAACCTACTCTTCTCTACGTTTATGTTTGGAGCATCCAGTAAAAAAAACAAAAAGTTTGAAAGGGATTGTATCTTGTGTGTGGGTGTTTGGGATGATCAAGGGGGGGGGGAGACTAGAGGGTTCCAGACAAAGGGTATCATCAGATGTGTGGGCAGGGATAAGAGAATGGGGTCACAGCAACCCCAATACAGATGTATATACGTGACGTTGCAGTTGGATACAGAATCAATAAACCAATAGTCAAAAAAACTCTAAACTTTAGAAAAAAAATATATCACATTCACCCTCCTACATCCTTTCAGTCTAAAATACCAAATGTAATAGAAAGAAAGAGAGAGAGAAAAAAACAGTTCTTTCATTCTGTCTTTTGCCACGGGATCTGCTTTTGGTTCTTAGTCCATATAAATGATCGTCAAGTTATTCCGGCGTGGTTTTCCATTTATTTGAAAAGGATATCCACACTATTAGATGGAAGAGACCCAATAGGATTCCAGGGAACAAAGTTGTTGGGAGGAATACATTTAGAGGATAAGAATTTCTTTGAGAGTATTTGGTGGGAGAAGGAAAATAGCTCTTGTAGTATTCGGCAGAAAAATAAACAATAAATATGAAACTGAAATAAGCGTTTAGCTGAGCAATCACAGATTCCCTGCTTTAATTTATTTTACAAATAAATATGGTATAATTTAAAACCCTTTTTCATATTATAAATATTTATGCGCTATGATTACTTATATTTTTAGCACCGCATCTTGCTATCCGTTTGGACTATACGCCTATAATCCTTTACTATACAACTTTGTAAAAACTTATTTTCAAGGGTAGCTAGGTTGATTTTTTTTTTACAATAGGTGATTTTTTTATTTCAGATACAAGGAAACCACTGTTCAATTTGCTAAACCTTCTCTACGCATTCATCTGTACTTAAACATTCTTGTCGACTTCAGTGGTCTTAGGGTAAAGTGCTAGCTTCAGGACCCGATGATCGTGGGTTCAAACTCAGCAGGGGCCGGATTTTTCTTGAGCGATAAAAATCTGTAGCACAGCTTCCCTTGAAGGGAAAGTAAAGTCATTGGTCTCATGTTGATTGTAGCATATAAGATAAACCTGGCAGGTATGTGAAAATACCTTTCTCGGCAAAATTCGTAGGTCCTTTCAATCTCGCTTATAGAAACAATCGTTTCCGTCAGTCGGTTCAAAAGTGCACGTTAAATACCTCAAATAAATGAAAAATTAAACATACTTGAAAAATCACAAGTTTCTACTATTGTTATTTGTTTTACTAATAGGATCTGTCGTAGTTGATCACGCACATGGTAATAGTTGACCTATACTGAATTCAGTTCTTAATTAAGTGCGGAAATAAAAGGCATTATAAATAGGTACAGTTGCCAAAATAATAAATTATCACGTAAAAAAAGGAGTAATTTATCATTTCTACTGCCCTTGGGATTGTTCTAATAGACTCGTTTGTTTTCTAGCAGTCCGTCAAAACGTCAGCTCGGACAATGTTGTGGGGAATGAATCCCGCCTCCAGCCATTGGCACAGCTCGGAAAAACAACTGAAAGCAACTCTTCAAGCAGTGTTTTCTCAATTCATCTTTCAGAAATATTAAAGTGTTGTCATATTTTACATATTGCTAAGTGGTCCCCCTATGAGAGGTAAGAAATATTAAATGTTTGAGAAAATAAACGCTCCAACATTAACTTACGTCCTTTTACTTTTTGTTTCTGTATGAAAAATTGCCAAGAACCATTGGACGTTGGCGTTTATTAGCTTCCCCCTTCCCACTCACCCCTCCTCACTGTTTACAATTTGTTATTGTATGTGGTCTGTGAAGATGTAAGTTAGTGAGTTTAACATATATGACGGATTAAATAGCCAAGCTATTCTAGTTGTTAATTACGGTTATAGCCGGTTATATAAATATGTATAATTATTTTAGAATCATTATTAGTTTTATCAGAAGGTTTGGTCACACAGATAGTTTTTTGGTTTTCATCCCAGAACATCTGCACTGTCGGTTGTTTTTCTTCATATCCCCAGGAAAATATTAGCATGAATTATAATAATTATCACATTGTACTCTCTTTAAACAGCAGTTAATATTTATGGAACAATAACATTTAAAATCTATTATGAAAATATATGTTTTTTAAGAGGTGGAATATCGTTTAAAATAAGCTTATTTTTTTAATATATATATTTTCCAGGGTCCCGGATTCAATTCCCGACATGGCCGAAACATTTGTCATTGGTGAAATGTGGGTTTACCCTTTCACAGGGACTTTATGTTGTGCCTGTCCTATTCTTAAGTTTGATTATGAGGCATATGAAACTACTAAAAAGGCCTAGCAAGCTGGTAGTGAAACATATATGGCTTAAATAAAAAAACCACAGGCTGGAAACTGTAATGGATGTAAAAAAAATATTAACGTGCCTCAGTCAAATTGTCCATTTTTAACGAATCAAGAAGATTTTGACTTGCCAACACAATTGATGAATGATAGGCTATCCGTTTTTCGAGGCCTGTAACGTTTTATCTAAGACTCTAATTTCGAGTAAGAGAAATACTGTTTTATTAATTAACTTGGTATATGCTACAATCCCCCACATCTTGTTTTGGTAGAGAGCAAAGTTCAAAGTTATGTCAACACAACGGCTATTTATAATTGCTTTGCCAAGTTTTGAGATTGAAGAGTTCGAAACTTATTTCTAGACTTCAGGTAGGATGTGGTGAGCGGAAGGTAGGCGGGAGGCGAAGGGGGGCGGCATTTACGGACAGTTGAAATATTCACTAGAAACAAGATAGTGCAGGCAGAATCACTGTCTGAAAAGGTTTGAATAAAAAATCCAAACATTGATCCAATCACTGATTAAAACGTATAAATTAAAAAAGGTCAATAAATTTTTATGTATATATATAATAGAAATAGTATCACTGATATAAACGTATTAATAAAAAATCAATAGCTTTATATGCTGATACAATATAACTAAAATCATTTCTGAAAACGTAAGAATAAAAAACGTAAATATCTTATATGCAAGACAATAAAAACGATATCACCGATGAAAACTTATTACTAAAAGAATGCAATAACCTTATATGCAAACACAATATAAACCGTATCGCTGATTTAAACGTATGAATAAATAAATTCAATAACTACATATTGAGCTGAGAAAATAGGTGCCAAATCACTGATTAAAAAGTATGAATAAAATAATTCAATAAATTCATGTGTCGAGGCAATAGACGCCAAATCAATGTTTGAAAACACGTGAGTAAAAAATCCAAAATTTTATATGCAGACACAATAGATTTATATAAAATATAATAAGTAGTCATTAATAGTAATAATTTTATTGTTTGGAAAACAAACATAAGACTGTCTACTTTTGTACTATATAAAATAGAACTTAGTTAAGAAGGAAGCCTAAAGGAATCATCCAAAATACCTTGGATTCGTCCTCTTGACTCAGTGTTATGGAGGCTCTAAGGGAACATTTGATTTTGATACCAGACTATGAATAAAATAGTAAACATATCTATGAGTATGTATTTAGTAGCATAACCGGCTCTTCAATTTCTATCATTTGGGTTTGATGTTTAGTGTATGCGTGGTTATTTAGGTTAGGTTAGTTTGTACAGTTTAATTTTCATATAAGAGTTACTGGATCTATTTAACATATTCATACGTCAAGAAATGTGATCCATCTGTCACTTTGTATTGATATTATCAATACATATAAAATAGCACTAATAATATAGTAAAATATTATAAGTTTTAGTTGAAAAATGATAAATTATTTTCTAAAGGCCCTTTCTATAAAAAACTGCAACTGAAAATGGTATAATGAAATAATCCTGTGTTTGAAAAGTTCACATTAAATACCAATAATAAAATAATTTCAAAGTAATTTTTTATGCTGTAAACAGGGAAATAATTTAAAACAATTAAAATAGATGAGAAGTGAACATACAACATTCTCTCTTTGTAAAATGCTAGTAGGTTTTTTTATTCGTTTATTATTAACAGATGAATTATTAATGACTTGCTTTAATTATAGAGGAATAAAAAAGGTAATTAAGAGGAAGTACGCCAACCATATTATATAGAAAGGATGGAATACAGCTTAAGTGGAAACCCCTCTTACCCCTCCAGATCCTAAGGCTTCAGAGGCATCTGGCCGGGATTCGATCTCGAGTTCTGGTTTCCCTGGTGATAGTCGATCAAGATAGCTTTTTTTTATAATATAGGGAACATACTGGGATGGAACAGATGATTAAATTAACTAATACAACTTCTTTGGTTAATTGAACAATATAAATTAAGAAAACATGAAGATCATTCATTCAAGGAGAACATATTATATCAAGAAATCAAGTCAAATAAAACAGGCATAGTAACATTTCTAGAAAATCATCATAGAGATTGGTAAGTAATAAAGTTCAAAAATTAATTTCCATAAAACAAGTAAAAATGTAAATCAGTGCAAAACACTACTGAGCAGTAGAAGAATAAAGGATTAACTGATAAGCAATGAAAAGTGTGAATTAGCAAATTGACTAGATTAGATTTATTAATATTATAATTAAAGACTCTACACAATTTTGAATACCTGAGATAATGTAATGTAATACTAGGTAATTGTTTTTTTTACATGTGTTAGTTTCACAAATAATAAACTAGTCAATTATTCTAAATTTTTATCAATCATCTTTTTACTGTCATTGATTAAATATCTTAAATATTACAGAACATGTCTTATTTGTCAACATATTTTTAAATTGTTTACTAGTATAATTAATCATTCAACTAATAATTTCAATATTGTTGCCATACTGGTTTGCCTATTAATTTTTGTTAGGTCATGGGCTTCATTAACATAATATCTTTATCTCAGGTATTAAAAATTCTGTTGAGTATATTATTAATAAATACAATTTAGTCAATTTGCTAATTCACACTTTTCATTGCTTATCAGTTAATCCTTTATTCTTCTACTGCTCAGTAGTGTTTTGCACTGATTTAACATTTTTACTTGTTTTATGTAAATTAATTTTTGAACTTTATTACTTACCAATCTCTATGATAATTTTTAAGAAATGTTACTATGCCTGTTTTATTTGACTTGATTTCTTGATATAATATGTTCTCCTTGCATGAATCATCTTCATGTTATTTTTCTTAATTTATATTGTTCGATTTGACCAAAGAAGTTGTACCAATTAATCTAATTAGCTGTTCCATCCAAGTACATACCTTATATTATAAATTTCATATTTCTCCTTACTACAATTAAAATGAATATAACTAAAAGATCAAGATAGAGCTGAACTAACTATACCAGCCATATTAGTCTGAAATGATTGTTTTGTTCCTCTCATAGGTGAAATACTAATTACCACTGACACGGACCTTTTCAGTACCTTAATTTTCTACCACATCTTGCTATACGTCCAAGCTATATCAATTTTAATTACGTTAATGGGTTAGGATGAGGAAGGTATAATTTAGAGGAAGCATTTCCTCATTTGCTTGGATATGGATAGCAAGATGTGGTAGAAAATAGAAGATAATTTTATCAATTTCACGAAAATAATTTCTTATGTTTGGTTTTACGCATAAATTATACATTAAAAATGATATAAATATGTTTAAATATGTTTTGGTATATTTAATAATTTCAAAAATTGATAAAATTATCTTGAAATGTGTTNAAATAGTATCACTGTACCAAAAATTTCATCCATGTTTCCGGTCTACCACTTAATTTTGAGTGTATGTTGATAATATTTCAGAGTCATAATTTATGCATCCATTCTATCTTACGATCTAATTAGTCCTGTAGGTTTTGGTATTTATTTTTTACAATAATATTTCAATACAAAAAAGTTCAATTATTTTGCCATGTTACCAATTGATTTTGTGTGAATATTATTTCAAAGGAATGTTGTGAGACCCACTTTGGTGGTCGCATGGTATAAGGTGTTGCTTTCACAGTAGACTAAACTACCAATGGCGGGGACATCAAGGTTCGAACCTTTGTCAGGTCTAATGAGGGTGTTTTTTATAAAAGTTTTCCACCCTTCCCCTAAACAAATGCGGGTACACTTCCTATATATAACCTTCTTCATTACTAAAACCACTAGTGTAATTATTAATTGAGCTTATGAACCAAACAAGTAGTAAGATGCGGTGCTAAATAAATTTTTAAAAAAGTTTTGTGTATCTTATCTATCTTCTCACACACACACACACACACACACACACACACACACACACAGTCTCTATCCTACATACTTACTTTCTCACACACAAATACATACTATCAATTACACTCTCTCTCAATTGCACTTTCTTTCTACCACACTTTCTCTCACAAACAATCTCTCATACACAATCGCTCACGAACTATCACTCACACACAATTTTTTACACAATATCACAAAAACTCTCTATCACACACACTATTTCACACACTCTCTCACACACACTCACGCATTCTTTCTGTCGCTTTCACACTCTCTATACCTCTCAGATTCTCTATTGCAATATTTATCTCTAACACACTTTCTATTTGCCACTTTCCCACCTTTTACACTCTCTTACAATCACTTTCTCACACTAATTCTCTCACACTAATAATCTCAATCTCACACTCGCTCTCACAATAACTTATATACTCCCCACTCTCAAATTTTTAAATATCTCACTCTCTTTCTCTCTATATATCTTCTATAAAATTTGATAAGCCCATTTCTGGTAATCGAAATTACGAGAAAACGGTTTAACCCAATTTTACTAGCGAACAATCATTTTAAAGGATAGGGGTCAAGGATGTGAGTAAAAATAGTTGCCTAAATCTAAAAATCAGTATTTAAGGTGAATTTTTCATCTTTCCCTTCTGTGTGTGCAGTGGCTCATGTGTACAATCATTCCTTGTTTACATCACCATGGAAACCATGATTTGTGTATATTTGTATATCGTTAGATAAGATATTTCTCTTTGGGTAAAACGGTTACAACTTAATTCTTAATTGAGTGGTTTGGTGCAAGGATTAGATAAAGAGCTTAGAGAGGGGTCTTTTAAAGTTCTCATCATCGCGTGAATGGGAAAAATACAAGTTTTGATTCAAATTAAACACTAAAAGCTAAATATTTGCGTAAAGTTGATAGCCTTTGTCGGGTAAACTTTTAACTTGTAAAATCGAGTGAGGGCTTATTTTATAAATCTTTTCCCAATAAAAGATTTAGAATACATTTTAATGCAATACTCTGTAGCTATCACTGAAAATTTCCACTAATATGAATATAAACTTGCTGAGTAAAAGCTCATGCTTTAGAATAAATACTAGCTATTTTGCATTACATTACATTGTTTTGAAAATCAAATCTGAAGTACCACTTAGATTTCTATCAATAGCTTACCATCTCAGCGTGGATGTAACAAGAGTGATTGCAGTTTAGGCTCTATTATATTTATTTAATCACCAAGATAATTTAAAGCTTAGGAGATGACCCAACTTATCAACTTGCTTATACCATTTCCTGTCCTATTTTATAAATCAGAAGTTTAAAAATCCATGCAAGCAAATGCATAATCGGTAAAAAAAGATTGGCTTTGCAAAGAGTCTGATATTTTTCCATCTTTTTAATATTTTGAGCCCATACATAGATATTAAACTATTTCAGGTATACCACTTGGTATCGAACAAAGGTCTATTGGTCCATTATTCAACCTTCCTGCACTTGCTCCCTGGCCTGGTACCAGTATCATAAATATATCGAGGCCTGATATGTTATTTAATGCCCCATTATACCACGGAAAATGTTTGAAGGGGAACTAGAGAGAGCTGTATTGCGCACTTGATGGCTTGTTGGGGGTGATTTTTGAACCAAAACCACCCCCTCCTATCCTTTCCCTCGTTTACACATACTCCCCTAACCCTTGCTCTGACCCATGGCCTAGTTTCACCCGCCACCCACCCCCTCACATACAGCACAGACAAAGCGAACGTCAGGATGACGTCATGGCGTGCAATAGAGATTTCAGATTTACTCTGCGGATATAGCTTCTATCTATTGATCTTGCTCCGGTGTTGTATCTTATATTGTGTGGGGTTAGATAGTTGGGAGGCAAACAACAGTTTGGAGCAGGTTTCTTTGCCAGGATGGACAATGGTCTGAGGGGCTATGGTTAAATTCTAGGGAATGCTTATAAACATGAATTATATGCTGATATGTACAGTAGGTCACATGATTCAAAGTGACCCGCTTTAGTTATCGCATGCTCTAAGGAAATATCTTTCCTCAGGAACTATCTTTGTATATAATTTTATTTAATATCAATAAACATATAGTATTATCATTTAAAATAGTCCACCAATACCAGCCTTAAGCAAAATCTTTTGAGATATTTTCAAAAAATTAGTTTTTAGTGAACTACCATCAAATGAATTATTTTAAGGAAAAAAAGAACTATGTATAGCCTTAGGGCCAGTTTCATAGATTTAGTACGCCTCAAGTGCGGCGTTATACTAAATACAAGACGTCACCTACCTGAAATTGAATGGAATGGGTCAGTTTCATATGCGAAATTGGCCCATTCCATTTTGGTCTAGGTAGGTGTCGTCCTGTAGGTGACGTCTTGTATTTAGTATAGCACCACACTTGAGGCGTACTAAATCTGACTATGAAACTGGCCCTTAGTGTAAGTTATTTTAATAAACACCCATTTTGAACCAAATCATTATAGCAGTTCTTAAAATGTCATAATTTAAAAAATCAATCATCAGTAATCTACCCCTAGGCGATTTTTTTCCCGAAAAAAATTATAAACAACAGTTTTATCTGTCATGTTAAACACTCCCCAGGTATTTAATTTTAAACAAAATACTGATAGCCATTTCTGAAATATTTATAATTTTAGAAAATCACTCTTTTGTAAACTACCCTTTAACTAATTTTTACCACCCAAACCAAGTATTCAATGTTATATATAAGGTAAAACACTTCCTAAATATCAATTTTCAACAAAATCTTTAGAGTCATTTTTGAACTAAAATAAAATCACTCATGAGTAAACTATCCTTAATTTGAGGGCTAGGGTCAAAATAAAAAATATCCTGAGTTATAGCCATATAAAATTTAAATATCAAGTTTGAACAAAATCCATCAAATCATTTTGGAACCGTGGCTAGAGACAGACAAACCCAGACCTCAAATTGATTTCCAAAAATTTGCCAGTAATCAACCATTCTAAATAGCTTCTAGACTCTAGAGAGATCCAACTTTCAAAAATTTGTTGGAAGAGTACAATTTCAAATATATTGTAAATACATCTAGTTTTCAAAAATTTCTCAGACTATAACCATACTAAATGGCATCTGGGGCATTTAATTCTCCAAATATCTTCATTCAAAGGCCATTCCAAATAGTTTATAGATCATCTATTTTCCAAAAAAAATTCCGGGTCGACTATTTTAAATAGCTTCTAAAGGAAACTAATTGAAAAAAATCCATAGAAAGACTAATTTAAAAAAGTTTCTGGAATCATCAAATTTTTTAAATTTTTAACGTATAGCTTCTAATTGAATCAATTTTTCTTGCCACATTTTACTGGAAAGGATCCTTGGACTACCCTTTGGGTTTGAGGGCAAAACTCTTTATTTTTATAACTGGCCCCTACACAAATAGGGTTCCACCACCACCAATGATTATTCTTTTTGAGTAAAACAATAAAAGTATCCCGATTAGCGGGGAAAATATTATGGTCTGCATACCATTTCATTACAATACACACGTTAAAAGGGAAAGATTCGTCATAATATTTAGATAAATTTTTCCACGATTACAATACTTTATCTTGATATGATAAAGTAAGAATGTAGGCTATATATATTTTTTAATGCATATCCGAGTCCAATATTAATTTATAGTAAATATTTTAATATTTTTACTTTCTCATATCAAGAAAAAGTATTGTCATCGTGAAAATTTTCTACCTCAAAATTATGATGAATCCTTATATTTTATGTCTGTCCGAACCCAAAAAAGTGGATTTTACAATTTCGTCTCTCCCCAGCCTATATATGTCTTTCTGTCCTTGGCCGAATATCTATAACGGTTCTGTGGAGTTTGTTCAAGCTAGATGTTATAGAGTAATACCTTGGGAATTTTTCTTTTACCCTAGTTCTAATATTAAAGGTAGCTTATTGTTTAGTGATTTTTTAAAATTCAGTAATGAGAAGCAGTGGATAGAATAAAAGCGTACCTACCTAATATGAACCTCTTATATTGAAATATTTTGGTTTGAGGACGGCTATACGCACATAACAATACAAATTATACCTCTCTTTGATATGAGTGAGAATAATATGGGGAAAAAAATACATTTATTAAAAATCATAAAATATCTTCCAAAGGGAAATATTTATAATGAAAGCCTTTGTACCTACTACTATAAAAACGAATGGAAATTAAAAATACTGATAAAGAAAGGCATGGATTTTTTTCTTTACAAAGGGGAATGTTGGCGATATTTAATTTCTTGTAGTTATCATTTGGTAAAGTAGGTTCTCAGAGAATATTAATTATGTGTTTCATATACATTATATGCAACACAAAAAATTATAAACTTAATTTTTAATAAGAATCCTGATCTCCATCTCATCGGAAAATTAGACTAGTTTATCTTAACGTTTAGTTCGCATTCTCACCGATGCGGAAACGAGAAATGTTTGCCACTTTTATTTTATTAGCACCGCATCATACTACCCGTTCAGTTTATACGCTTATTTACTAATGACGCTAATGGTTTCAGGGATTAGAAAGGTTATATTTATAAGAAGTGTACCCGAATTTGAGTGGGTGGAGAGTGGAAAACAATTTTGGAAAAACACCCTCAGTACATCCGACCTAAAAATTCAAACCTCTATCTCCCCGTACCCGCCTTGGTGACGTAGTTGGCTAACGTGCTAGTCGTGTTGAGCTCGACCGCCGAGGACGGGGAGATCGGGGTTCGAATCTCGGTCGGGTGAACTGGGGGTGGTTTTTCCTAAATGGTTTTCCACTCTCCCTCCACGCAAATGTGGGTTCAGCGAGAGTAGCACGTTAGACCATGCGGCTACCAAAGCGGGTGTTTGAAACTGTTGAAAAGAGCTTGTAGGCCTAGGTATTTCTCCCTCACCCTTATATCTAACACTGTGAAGAGCCTATAATTCCAACAAATAGTCGCCACTTTATTTATATAGCTCTCTTTACAAACTACACTCCAGCCATCAGATGGGAACTTTATTTTTTTTTACGTCGACAGATTGTTCCCGCCCCCCTAGACTACCCACTAAACACGCACATAATATATCCACTACTCACGTTATCCACCAACATAGAGGTATGATAGAGGTATTATAAATAAACAGAGATTTAGACCAAGTTATACTTTTAAGTGAACTTATATTAACTCAATACTAACCCGATAAGTGGTCGCATGGTCTACCGCGTCTTTCTAGTTTTAGACCGGATTGCCGATGAAGGGTATATCGAGGTTCTAATCCCATTCTAGCGTAATGAGGAATTTTTTTTCTTAAATTGTTTCCCACCCTCTACACAAAATAGCGGATACAATTACTCTAAAATCATAACTTATCTCCTTCACTAACTTAATTAATCCATGCATAATACGCGGTATATAAAAAAATTATTAAATAAGTAGTTTATTTCCCTTTTTAAAACGACGGTGCTTAACGCTTGTTATCGTGGGCAGTTATTAGAATATCTTATTATTTTGATTTAATATTTTATTCATACACTTTAGTATAGAATTTACATAGTGGAAAACAAGATGATATTTTAAGTAACTACATTAGCTTTGTTTAATAAGAAGATAAAACACTATTCATATTATATTTTAAACTCATCCACGGAGCAGTTTGTTGGGACTGAGAGCCGATTTCTCGTGTCAGTGTCAGGTGCGCTAATGTTGGCATGTATAGTATAGTCTATATGTGTGTATATATATATATATATAGACTATACTAAATATATATATATATATATATATATATGCTCGCTATGTCCTTGTTATTGAGAGGTCAAACAACATTTACTCTCACTCTGTCTTCTTCTGTAAACAAGTGGCCTAGTTTCTATCCCATTAGTAATATATTTGTAAAATTAAACCAAGGTGGCTACAAACTTTTATTATAGAATTACCTGACTTTTACAGGTTTTTCAAACATTTAAAAAAATTCCCCGCTTATCCATTTTATAACTTTTCTTTGTGAATGGCATTTTGATTGAATATTTTCGAAAACAATCCTAATGGCTGCTAAATATAAATATTATCATAAGTAATTTTTCCAGTATTTATTGTTTTAGGTATTAATTGTTTACCTGTGTAAACGGTCTTATGCATCAAAGATCGCAAAAAGAATAAAATATATTATAGTCAATAGATTTGTTGATATCGATAAATTAAATCCCTAACTTTTGCTTAAACGTTTAGGTGAAGAATTAGTAGAGTATTGAAATTCCACGATTGTTTTCTCTGAGATCAAGAAATTCCCTGACTTTTCCAGGTTTTCCCTCTATGTACCAACCATGTAAACATGTATTTTTAATTGCCTTCACCTTTTAAGAAAATGAACGGAATTGTTGACTTTTATATCAATACATTTTCTTAGGGAATAAAACCATCAGTAAACCAAACGGGATTCGAACCCCAACCACCCTGTCACCGGCAAACTAGACTTAACGAGCCTGATGACTTTTACGTCAGGCTTATTACGTGTATTTCTAGTTACAGTAGCCCCATGACTTCTTTGGTGTTGAGTGACAGCTCACAGCTGAGAGCTGACGGCTTTCAAAAGTCACCAGACCAAATTATGTATCCCTACACCGAACCATATGATCTGCAAAAACATGTGTTTAAGCAGCTGTCACTTCTGACAGTCAAAATTTAGGTATATACCTAACTGTTGACTGTTAGAAGTCAGCTGTGAACTGTCAGTCAGCACCAAAGAAGCCACGGGGCTACTGTAGATAATCATCCCTGACCACACATGGTTAAGTGTTACAAATTTAACAAGAAAATGAAGAAGCATTAATTGATGTTTATTTTGTTTAAAATCTATCAATTTATTGTGTGCATTATTAAATATAAAGTTACTACTTTTAGCATTACGTTTATTGTACAAAAAGTAGCTAAAGATAACCTTAAAATATATTAAATATAACTGATACAAAACATATATTACAATTACGACGTAAAGATTGAGTGTGTTATTAACCGTAATAGGCGTTTTGTCTAATTATTTATTAGATGGGTAAAGGGGGAAATTGGGGCTAGACATATTACACATATTTTCAAGGCGTCAATCTCGTGTTAGACTGGCCTGCTCATGATGGGTAGATCGGATCTACTTAGGGTGATTTTTCCTAAATAATTTTCCACTCACCTTTCACGCAAATGCGGGTAGAATACCTCTAAAATGCTTCCTTCCTCATCCTTATCACATTCGAGTAATTATTATACAAGCATATAAATCTTAACACGGCGATAAAAAAAATTCAGTATAAAATATATTAAAAAGCTGTTATTAGATATTTAGGAATGTGTCGAGAAAGGAAATTAATATCATAGTGAAGAAAAATTGTTAGGAAAAATTATATTTGAAACATGTTAAATTTAAAATCAAAATTGAGCAAAAGAGACCGTGCTATTATTCCGTCAAAATATGAGAACAATAAACAATTCAATAACAAAAATCAATCAAATCTTTAATAAAATTAAATGGTAATAAATACCGAGGAACTGGTAGATCATTGGCACGCTAAGTCAAAGGTCCTTGAATCGATTCTCGTGTCAAGGAGTAATTTTTCAACTATGTTTAATTTTATTGAAATATAAAATACCAGTAAACCCTTGCGAAACTTTCGCACATTCAACCCTCCCCTTCCCCAAAATAAAAAACGATCTAGTCTTTTGTTGGGTTATTGAAATTAAATGCTCAGCGAAGTGTATACACAAAATAGCAAGGAGAGTTTATTTTCGGTAATTGATATAAAAATATTGTTAGATTTTTCTTGAAACCTAAATTTTAAACAAACAATGTGTTTTAACGTTAACTGAGTATATGCTATGTCAGAAGTCGGTAAAAATATCCTATCCAATGATACCTTATTCATCGCTGTAGGCTTTGTATTAGTTGAGAAAAAGGGATGTTGACAACAGAAATAATATATAGGATTATCGTTAACATATGTTTTAGTTATATTCATTTTCACTATTAGTTAGGAGAAATATAAGATGAGATTTGCAAGGAACGTACTTGTAAAACAACCCAACACTTAGTATTGGCATTGGTTTTGTCTCAGACCTGAAGATGGCTGATTAAGCAAAACATGTCATCACGTCACCCGCCTAGAGGCTTAGCAATGTTTTAAGGAGAGGAACCAAACTTCAGATAAGGAACGTTCTATAATTAATATTTCGTTAATAGTTTTAACATATTCTTTCAATTTTTTGTCTACACTTCTTTTGTAACATTATAGACTCTACATACAAACAACTTATATACCTAATTCATTTTGACCTTGAAGTTCTGCTTGACAACATTTTTGTGATTAGATGAATTTATAGGGCTGTTCACGCTAGGGCAAAAAAACCTTTTAACGCAGACATTAAGCTCTTATCATACTCAACTTTTTGACCTAGGATCTATGTTATGTTAGATTTTTAAATTATTTTTTAAATTCATATTTTTAAATTCAGTTTTAATGTGTCCATATGTAATTAATTCTAATACGTTTTACATGTAATTTTCTCATCGGTTATCTCTAGGGTGTGTTTTACAATCTAATTAACTGCCTAAATCTATTTACTGTCCATCACATTTATTTTTTCCTTCCACTAAGTGCAATTTTATTAATCCTTGTCACAACTTTTTATCAAATTTTAGTGTAATTGTCATTCATGTGATTTGTTTATTTATTCGCTATCATGTATGACAAGTCCTTGACTATTTCATATGCTAATTGTTAACTTTTTAATATATTAGGACTATGTCAATCCTCCTAATTGTATAACCATTTTGCTCTTTAACATTTTAAGTATATTTTATGGTATTCTTAGGTAAGTGGTTATTTAAATTAATTGATTTTCCCTGACTTAAGGTTTTTATCCTTAATAATATATATTGTTTGTTATCCTCTTCAATTCATATTTATTTATTTTATTCAAAAAAAATCTTTTTTATTTCTTCTTATAATATATTAACTCCTTCACTCACTTTTAATGTTTCATTGACTAGAGGTTTAACAATCATTTAACTGTTTTACAATACGTTCCTTGCAAATCTCAGCTAACATATGTGTCAACTTTTTTTTTTGTAAACACTCACAGTAGCTTCAACCATTTATAATATATTGTATAATCCGCCGGTGAAGGAGATCTTAAGTTTTGAATCCGGAACGGATGAACCAATTTTTTTTTCTAAATGCTTTACAACTTTTCCTTCACGCACCCCCCCTTAGTTTAAATATATTCATACTGTATAGCCCGGATGGATAGTACGACACGGAAAAATAAATAATACAAACAAAAGTGATTAAGCAGTGTCCCATCGTGGTTTGATGCCAAGGGAAACCAAACTTTAAAATACTTTGGCACTAATAGTAAGCTGTTCCTTTTTACTATACACCAGTAATTTGACCGCAACATACACAATAATGTATAGAACGAATATATATGAGTGTGTGTGTGTTTGCATTGAGTTTAAGGGAAATTTTGAAACATAATGGGAGTAAACAATCATCTAGTACTCGCATCGGTAGTCGTATGATCTCTCTAGGGCGTAACTCTCGGAATATATTAGGTTGCTCGTGACGGGAGGTACGGGTTAAAATTACAGTCTAGTGTACTGAGGGCGTTTATTCCTAATTGGTTTTTCCATTCTCTCCCCCTAAAAATACGAGTACACTACCTATATTATTATTATTATTATTATTAGCACCGCGTCTTACTACCCGTTCGGGTTATACGCACTTATGCTAATGTGCAATGGTAGGGTGATTGTGAGATGAAATGGGGGACCTACAGTTTAACGTGGAATCCGAACCACGGTGGAGGCCTGGCATTCCTCACATTCACAAGTTGTGATTAATACACGTCTTGTAAGAGGTGAAGGAAGGGTTTGGCATTCAGATAAATCTGTACACTACCTATAAACTATACTTATATCTATCCCTACCCCTGTGTAAAATAGGCAGACATTTTGGGTGGATAGTAAGACGTGAAAAAACCCACAAAATGCTAATACAATCCCGTGGAGCCTGTCAACAATTCACGAGCCGCCACTGCTGGTGGCTTCTCCCCTTCATATTTCAAATATCTCTTTGTATCCAGTGGTATGGTCTACTATACGTCTAATGAACGTACCTCACGCAAGCAGGGGATTCATGGAGCGATCACTCGATAGTTTCGGTTGCAGTTGCCAGGTCACGGCACCACCAAGTGTATGTGTTTTTTTGGTTTTTTTTAAAGATTAGCTCTGTGACCGTGAACCAAGTCGAAGCAAAAGAAAGGTCTCTTTAGAAAGTATTTTTTTTCCCCTTCTCTTCTCACTAACCTTCCGTCTTGGCTATCCGCATTTAATTGCACTAACGATAAAAGGGATGAAAAAAGAAGGATAAAGAAGAAATGTTTTCACATTTAAGTAGTCTTGAGTAATTTGTAAACCTATTTTGAAAAAAAAAAATACCCTCAGTATACTCGGCCAATATTCGAACCCCAACCTCCCCATCACCGGAAAACCAGACTCGATGAGCTTAACGTTTAGTCCACGCGTCCACCGATTCGGATTTTATATCAAGTTGAGCTTATATAACTTATTTTAGTCCTATAAAATCACATTAACGATATTTATGTTTCGTAATTATTAATGTCTCGCCCGCTGTCAAGGAATGTAACACTCAGAATATACAAAGCCGTAATTTTACCGGTTGTTCTCTATGAGTGTGAAACATGGCCTCTTACCTTAAATGACGAAAAGAAATTTAGAGTGTTCGAAAACAAGGTGCTTGGAAAGATTTTGGTCAAAAAATAGATGCAGATAGTGGGGTGTGGAGGAGGCTCTATAATGATGATCTGCATATCCTGTACTCAACACCAGACATTGTTAGGGTAGTAAAATCTCGCAGGTTACGGTGGGTAGGTCATGCAGCGCGAATGGGAGTATCTAGGACCGCGTTCAAGCTATTGAATGGCAAAACCAATGGGAAAAGACCACTGGGAAGACCCAGACGCAGACGGGAAGATAATATTTTGATAGACCTGAGAGATATAGGCTGTAATGAGATATACTGGATAGAATTAGCTCAAGATAGGGATAGGTGGCATACTTTTGGGAATGCGGTACTGATCTTTCCAGTTCATAATGCCATAGATTAAGTAATTATTAATGCTTAACTTTTTCTATTTAGTTGATAAAAATATTGATAAAATTAAATTCTTAGTTTTAAATTACTTTTTTAACTTGTACTTTAAATCATGAACTACATCAACAATAAAATATTCACCGCGTCTTGCTATCCGTTCCGAATTATTCACAAACAATAATTCCGATAATGTGATAGTGACGAGGATGATTGAGTCTAGAAGAAATTTTTCCAAAACTCTGCAGAGGAATAGTGGAAGAACATTTAAGTAAATACCCACTTCAGTACACATGTCAGGGATTCGAACCTTGGCTACCCATCAACGACAAACTAGACTCAATTATAGAATACATTGAAAAATGACACCTGGACAAGGGAATAGAACTCGGGACCTTTGGCTTAGCGTACCAACCCTTTACCACTGAGCTATCCAGGGATAACCCCGTGCTCAGGGTCATTCTTCATTCATATTTTAAGGCAGAGTATGTGATGGACGTGTGAATATTATCGGCCACTAAGAGCTATAATTAATATCCCGGCCACAGGCGACTCGGTTGTGCCTTTATGCTGCCAAGAGTTCATCCCCCAAGCTTCGCCTTTCATATATACTTAATTGTATAGCGTTTCTTTCTTCAATGTAGACTATATTAGATTGATATTTAGAACGCGGCGTTCCCACTGGCGAGGCGCGGGTCAAAGTATTCAAAACTACAGATACTAAGCTAAGTATACCCGTAACCTGTAGGTTTGGGTCTTAATTGAGCTCTGTTGTTTCTCTATTCGCATAAAATATCATACCTCTATAATTTCTAAAATATATTAGAGTATGTATATATATAACTTCTATTTCAGATTATGTCATTATAAATACTATACAAATAACAAGTTACTAATTTTATATATCTAAGGGTTCAAAGTTTGACTCTAGTAAAGATAGAAAAAATAATCAACGGTGAGATTGTGATTTACTCTTTCAAAGTGATACATTAACGGTCAGGAGACTGAGTATTGTGTATATTATAGATTCAAGATAGTTTGTAAATCGTGTGCTGATATAATCAGCCTGTGCAGAGATTTTACCTTAAAAACACCAATTAAATAATGTATACATCTTGTGTGCGTACATATATAATTATCATATGATAAAAAGAGAGAGTGTGAGATGTGGGTGGGGGAAGGAGAGTGAGACGTGGGTGGGGGAAGGAGAGTGAGACGTGGGTGGGGGAAGGAGAGTGAGAGGTGTCAGGTTCGGGCAAGCCCGAATTGCGCCAAGTCTAATTCAGGTGAACGAGGAGGGATGAAATAAACAAACACCAACACAAACAAGCTCTCGCCACGTTTTGTCTTCCCTTCCTTAGATAAAAGAATGTAAAAACGCCCTAAGAGCCCCCAACAAGATCTGTATTAGCTTTTCTGACATAAGTCTGGCCAGTATTAACAAATTATCTCGGCAACGGTAACTGCCCAGGTGTGTAATTGTTTTATTTTTGTTTGGGTTTTGTATGGACCGTGATATTAGCGATAATTATTGATATGGAAAGGATTTATAGTGAAAGAGGGAAAGATCTGATTGTCTATAATAATTATACGTATCAACAGGTGAATCAATTGAATTTGACGAGGGAAAAGAGGTGGAGATGCAATAAAAAGGACTGTAAGGCCAAAATATTCACACTTGATGGAGGAAATATTTTCTCGCGGATTGAAAATCAACACAACCACGAATCACTACTAGATCAAGAGTAGAACAGAAAATCCACCAGCAACGCAGCTAAGAGGAAAGCTGAGGCGATTGACGTAAGGCCTTTAAAGTTGATCAACAAAGATGTACCTACAGAGAAAAAGCTATAAAAACATTGACCCGCAAGGATATGAAATGTTTCAGGAATAGCAAACTGCCAAATTTGCCTAAATCTTCCAACGAAATTCAATTCGACTTAGATTCAATTGAATTAAATAATACTCTAGACGAAAACTTTTTGTTAAAAAACTAAAAAGAGAAGGGGGTTGTGATATTTTCTTGTAAAGACAAGAAAAAG
>CABFWO010000742.1:109139-123751 GCA_902155825.1 Timema genevievae
GTCAGCGAATGAGGGGTGTTGGTAATGGGGGGTTGGTGAGTGAGGGGAGTCAGTGAATGAGGGGTGTTGGGGAGTGACGGGAGCTGGGGAGTGAGAGGAGGAGTGTTACACTGCAGTGTTAATAAGAAAATAAACTAGGGAAATTCTTATCTCACCTTTATGGAAATAAGTTCTTGTAGATTCCGTCTTCTCTTTGTCCTCTCCCTCTTTTTACTTTGTTTGCTCACCACGGCGGTTTTCTTATTACTTCTCGGATACCCTTGAGCCCCCTCCTCCGTCCACCCCTTCCCAGGAAAGAGCAGATATTAAAGGTCGGCCTTTTCCTCTGGATCCCAAAACTTACTCAGAGCTGCTATTGAATCAAATAAGACCGAAATGTGCCATTTCCTTTATTTTCTCAGGGATATGGATTTAATAATGTCTCCATAGGAACACGTCAGCCAACTTTAATATCCACCATTTTGTCGAAAATATTCATTCCAAGTAGGAGTGCAGTTATTGATACTCAAATTTCATGAGGGAGAAGATACATGGGGTGAACATGTTATGTGCTATGTGTCTTACTACTCGTTAAGAGGAAAAACTTGTTTTTCCATCTCATCTTAGTATCCGTTTTGGCCCTACGTATACATTAATTACGATGTAGAATTGGAATGAGAAATGTAGAGTTTTAGAGGAAATGTATCAGAATTTGACTGTAGGGAGAGTTGGGGACTGCCTCAGTACCCCAGACCAGTATTCGAAATCCGATCTCTCCATCACAGGCAATGCTAATAATAAAGTGATGCAATAGACCAAGCAGCCGCTGGTAAAACACAATCGCACAAACATTTTCATATCGTGTATTATGGCTTCGGAAAAAATGTTAAAACATAGGTTCTTAGTAAAATAGCCTTAAATAAGTTTGACTCACTAAAACAAACTCATCATCTCTTTAATCAAAATAATCACTATTTGTATTTTATGCTTTAAACCAAATTGTTCGAATTTATTTAATATATTGAAATTTTCTAAAATAATTTATTTGTAAGCTAACCTAAAATTATTTATTTGTAAAGATAAAAATGTATTCTTATTCATAATGAAAAAATATACACACACTCCCATTTAGAATTTAATTATAAATTTCAATTTCAAAATTTCCATTAAAATTTTCTATAATTTGTTGTAAGTAAACTACCCTTATATTAATTTATTTTACATATAAAGATACATAATTTTTATGTAAAAGAGTCTCCCGATAGTAATTTTGAACCAAATTACTAAAGCAATTTTTTAAAATATTCAAATTTAAAAAAAGTCATCAGTAAACTACCAATCTCAAATTTTTCCTACAAAACGAGTATAAAGATTTATTTGTCATGTTCGTGTCAAAACCTCCAAATATCCCCATTTGGAATCAAATCGTCTGGGCATTTTTTAAAATATTTCAGTTTTTGAAAATCCAGTCATCAGTAAACTACCCATCAATGAGTTTTTGCCCCAAAAACAAATATTCAGTGTTCAATTTCATGTCAAACATTCCCAAGATATCCGTTTGTAACCAAATAATTATGGCCTTTTTTTTTTAATTTTCCCAAGTATTTAAAAAATCAGTATACTACCCATAAATCAGTTTTTACCCTAAAAAACAAGTAAAGCGTGTTATTTGCTATGTCAAACACTGCCAAGATACCATTTGGAACCAAATCTTTAGAGCCATTTGTAAAATATTTTAAGTTTTTGAAAAATCAATCTTCAGTAAACCACCCTTCAATTAATTTTTCCCGCCTCGGTGGCGTAGTTGGCTAACGCGCTAGTCGTGTTGAGCCCGACTGCCGAGGACGGGGAGATCAAGGTTCGAATCTCGGTCGGGTGAGCTGGGGGTGGTTTTTCCTAAATGGTTTTCCACTCTCCCTCCACGCAAATGCGGGTTCACTTCCTCTATTCAACCTTTCCAATTCCTAATCCATTAGCGTAATTAATACTTAAGCGTATAACCCGAACGGGTAGTAAGACGCGGTGCTAAATAATAATAATAATAATAATAATAATAATAATAATAATAATAAATTTTTGCCCAAAAACCAATTATAGAGTACTATTTGCCATCTCAAACAAATCCCAGATATGAATTCCAAACAAAATCGTTAGAACCATTTTTCGAAAAGTTGTAATTAATAAAATATTATCAGTTAGCTACCCTTAATTGAAGGGCTGAGGTAAATTTAATAATTTTTTTCTATAGGCCTATAATATCTAAATATCAAGTTTGAACATAATCCATCAAATAGTTTTATATCCATGGCCGGAGACAGATAATTTATTAAGAGTTTTGAAAGATATACAAAAAATTATGGGAAAGCTATTATGGACCATTTCACATTTTAAATGTTTTTAAAATGGGTTTGTTCTTAACTCAGTTTTAAGGGGATGGCAACATCTTTCTAATGTTATTCAAGATTGATTTAAATCAACGTGTTAAATGTTTATATTTAAGTTAATTCTAAGCTAATCTAATTTTGACTATGGATTTGTCAAGAAATCCTTTGTATTACCTATTTTACAACCTGAATCTTTTTGTTAGACTATTTTTTCCATAATAATCTTGTGTATGGACCTATTTGGATTGAATCGACTAAATTATTATATTAATTTTGGAATTTACATTTTTTTTACAATAGAACTAGCCATAAAATAGTAGAATTTATAAAACTCTGTTCCACAAATAGGTTTACATTTCTTTTGAGTAATCCTATTTACGACGTCTATGTCTGTTTATTAAATATAAATATACCTATCACTCTTAGAGCAGTCATAAAATGACCCAAATGTTATGCAACGCGCAACTCACTTTCATTCAGTGATGTAACACGTTGTAGGCTCTACATAATTAAAGGGGGCTCTCGTGACGCCATTTCTTTGTTTTGGGGCAACAATGAAATATGGTTTTATCGTAAGAGCGTCTTCAACTTTTGTTGTATTACATTTAATTTACTTGTTAATATTTACGTATTTAAAATTTATTGTACTTTTTTTTACCTAATTACATTTTATGAAAATGACCTACATCTATTTAAAAAACGCAATATTTCCCTAGATTTTATTTTTAAAAGTTACAATTTATATATAATAGCGTTTTAGATTTTTAACAAAAGTTTTGACCCTAATGGTGTTTACGTAAAGTCGAATTGGAGTATGTGGTAACCTTATACACCAAAGTATCACAGCAAGCCGGACTCATTTTATGAAGTACATCCTGAGTGTTCTCGCAGCAAAGATAACTAATTCAAACTCTGGTTTGAATAAGCAAACCTCTTTATAGACTTTATTTTGATGTCCTTCATCCAATTTCAGATTAAGCTAAGCTGGGTTTGGTTAGAAAATTAAGCCAGTAATTCTTTCCGCATGCGAGGTTAGAATGTTCAGTATTCGTTAACAAATGTCAGATGTGAGGTTAAATAGTGCAGCCCCCGTACTTTTCTATCCGTCTGAGTTCTATGAGTGAAGATAGAAAAGTTGTTGTGATTGGTCCTTCCAGACAAGAAGGACTGGCGATCTTTTTTGAGAGCATGTGCCAACTATGTTTATAATTCTGAAATATCTTATTTTGCGTGTTCATAGAAATTAAAGTAGAAAAAAGTCCAGTTGGAGTTTTTCTCATAATTATTGATTAATATATTATGTATTATAAGAATAATTAATATTATTATAAAATATATTAGAGGTATTGATAATAAATAGTTCAAGTAATTCTTATGAAACCTATTTATGGGATAAGGGCCTACTTCTGAATTGTTATAAATAATATATTTTTAGAAGTTATTTATTTAAAATAATATGAGCCCAGTAATATATTTTTAAGAAATTAAACTATATATAATTATTTATTCTATAATTATATTGAAACCTTAGTTTCACTAACTTTATTTAGATCTGTTGGTTTTTACTATTTGAACAATTTTATGCGATTTGAATAAAATATAGCTAACATTATTCTCGTGAATATCTTAGGTTAAGTTAGTTGTTGGGCTTAACCGCAGGAGTGGAGAAACAATTAGTATATATTAATTTTTATATATTTTATATTAATTTTAATAAATGAAATGAATGGCTAGTCTATTCAATCGTTTCTCGTATGAACAGTTGGGGCGGCGTTTTATTGCAGGTATTTTATATACCAACAGAAAAACCTCATGTAAACGTTTCTTACCGAGGTTTGTGACACTAAAATATACATTCGCAGTTGGTAATAATGATAATCTTATGCTATAATAACGCCTTCAATAATATATACATAATTTATAAAAAAGTTGGTCCTTTTTTTTATATATCAGAAGAGGATGTTGAATGATAAACAAATCTTCTCGCATGTGATTGATTTGCCACCTCTTCATTATATTAGGATATTTGAATCCATAGGATTATTCACATAGGAAGAAATGTTCAGAAAAAACAAAAATATTTGTTTCGATCAATATAGAAAGCATTTCACTATATTATATATATATATATATATATATTAGTATTATTTTATAAATACTATTTTTTATCAAAAGTAAACAGCTGCAGCTCATACGAATTGAAGCAATAATATATTATGAAAATAATTAGTTATCAGATACTATTCTTCCAACTATAATCCTACTAGCTCATACCAGATAAGGTTAACGAGCTAGTGTGAATCATAAAACTATTTGTTAACATTTTTACAGTAGTTGACATATTTATTGTACACCCTACTTATTTCAACAATTATTAACAATCGATTAATTATATTAAAGAATTGGATTTGTATTACTATCTATCATTAAACTAAAATAATTCACCAAGATTCAAAATATATGAATAAATTTCTCAAATTCGAAACAATTAAGATATTTCAGCATATTTTAATAGCAAACAAATATTTGTTTATAAGTTTAGTTAAATAGGAGTTGTGTTTTATTTGAGATATAACACTTTATATGATTGCGCAATAAAGACGTCAGTCCAGTCTTGTATGGTTTGGTGGTGACAGGGGATTCTTTCACTACGAAAATGCGGGTAAAAAATTTAATATATATATCTTTTAAGGACCAGAGACCCTTTCATAGCTCATTGGGCTGAGCCAAGATGTTGGATCCTCACTTTTCACTACAAAATTTAAAACACACGAGAACATTTTGTCGGTTCATTGAGATCCAATGCTTAATTATTTTGATTAGGTATTTTATTACTTTTACTATACACACTTTCACAACATTTCAGGTTTATTTTTCTTTGAATGAAGAGTGTTTAGAAAAGTTTAAAAAATACATGGCTAAATAATTATATAGGGTAAATGAAAAGGATATATAAGTTGGCATGTAAAATTATTTTATAGGCGCATTTCAAGGTCAAAGAGCAATTTTTAATTTCTTGAGTGAAGCGTGGTTCTTTTTTATATCGAACATTTGTCATTTCATCTGTCTGTCCATCTGGCCAGATATTGGTTACGTGCTAGCTGCGATATTCGTGGACAGAAAAATATTTTTTTTTTTTAAAGTGGGGCTGTGAGATTTTCTATAATTTAAAAAGGAAGGCGTGAGGACTAAAAGTTTGGGCGCCACTGAGTTAGAGTAGACACGACTGAGCGTGTGCGATAAAACATAACTCTATATTTCCCCAGAACGGTTTGCACCCACTTCTAATTTTAGCCGGTGACATACAATCATTATTTCCATGCGCTGACCTGTAATGGAGGAACACAAAGTGTTTACACAGGGCGTTTCAGGAGACAAATTGCAGTTCAAACGAGCTAGCAAATTGCCGGAAAGTTAAAAGACTTTGTTCAACAATAAACATAAAGAGCGTCATAAAAGTGACCTATATCGACATGTTGTTAGCGTGTCTAAGGAAATCATTACTCAAAACCCCGTAGTGTTTGTTTTATTTTAGTAGTATATAGAACCGTATGTTTGAAGTCTCATTATAAATGTTCAAAAAAGTTTGTTTTATTTATAATGATAACCGAAATTAATATGACTGTAATGAATATATAAAATACAAAATAAATTGTTGGATTTCTTTATTGTGTTGAACAAAACCAGTAAGTGATTCATCTAACAAAACTAAAAAACTCCAACCACAATTCGATTTATAAATGATATTTGAATAATTCAAACAAAGCTATCATTAGATTAAAAAAACAATTTTGACGTGAATACGTCTTTAAATTTGCTACCATACGGGGGCAATCCAAAAAACCTAATGATAACAAAATCGGGGGATACAGTTTGGTGTTGTAGTTTCGAATCTTTCCTCTACATCCAAAATTAAATTATACCACTGGATAGCTAAAGGATCAAAGAATTCATTACGATAAGCGAGAACAGTGATGTATCGCGCGTGGTGGAGGGGGAAGCGCCGCCATTTTGAGGTTATTTTGCTGCGTATCGAGATTTGCAATTAGTATAACTTTTGACTCGGAGAAGCTACGATGTTCGTTTAAGTTGTAATACAATAATTATTTGTTTCCTTGCTTTTATCCTAAATACATAAATAAAAATATTTTATTTAAAATATATAACCCGTTACATAAACGTATTCACGTAGAACACACGGCCGTGTCCATGACACAGCCACACCCCTTTTTTTTCAATTGATCCAAGTCTTGCTATTAATTTGGGCTATCAGTATATTTACACAAATGAGCTAAGGACGAGGAAGGTTAAATTTAGAGGAAATGTTCACTCTATTAAGTGAGAGGAGATAGGAAAAGCACCAAGGAAAAACTGTCTTGGCACACCTAGTTGGGATAATAGCACCGAACTCCGCGTTACAGGCAAATAATGAAGACATGACTGACGGCTTTGTCGGCTTGATCACAGGCACGGGTAGAGTAGGCTTATTATCAAGAACCGTGCTTATATGTGTATATATATATATATATATATATATATATATAATATTACGGGGTTTTACGTTTTTAAGAGGACTAATTATAATTTAAATTGCGGCAACTTTCACTCTAATAAGTTAAGTGTTATATTATAGGTAATGATAAGATAATATATATAAATAAACGATACGGAACTCCACATGAACTTTCTCACTCTATTGTTTAAAAATGGAGATATTTACTCAAAACTCGTATTATATTTGAAACAAAATAATATACAATAGAAAACCTAAGCATATATTGCACTTTATTGCATTTTAAATTTAATAATTTTATTTTTAAATAACTAATGTCCTCATTTGTATGTTTGGACCGATAAAAAATATTAATATTGGGTCCACAAGGGTCAACAATTCGTATTAAAATTTCTTCTTTCGGTTAACATTTTCGACATTTTATTGGGTGTTGCACATCTTCATGTTATCGCATTGCTATTAAATTCCTCATTTATAAATTTTGACCAATAAAAAATGTAAATATTGACTATTGAGTCGAAAATGGAGAGATCATTGTTGTACAAACATTTCTCCTAAGGGGTTTAAAGAAAAATAAAAAACTCTTTTGAGAGACTTACTTATATTTAATTACTCTATGGCATTGGAGAATTATTGCGTTAAGACTTAAGTAGTATATGTTTACAACTAAAAGCTCACAAAATTGAATTAATATATTTGCAAATATCTCAGAAACAGTTGTTTTTTTATAAAAATATATTTCATATACAAGTTTTTTAATTTTAAAAATAGTACTACAATTTTGCAATAATAAGTTATTTAGTATCTCAAATATTTGCGGAGATATGGAAATTTCCGCTTCTGTAAAGTACCCTAAATTAATTTTAACAGGAAAATGAAAATAGACAGTTTATTTATAATTTTAATCAACGCCTAGATACGAATTTTAATCAAAATCGTTAGAGCCGATTTGAGAAAATCGATTTTTTTCTCTTTTCGCCCTTTACTGTACTACTCTTAGTTTTAAGTTTAAACAGACACACAGACAGACGGCATTGCAAAGACCACTTTTTAGGGTTCGGTGGGTCATGAGACGTCGACATCCATTGACATTTCAGGTTAGATTTTTTTTAAGGTCGCAATACTTTACCTTTTGTGTTCGAAAAGTTAAAAAATATAAATATTTGTGTATAGCTTGAAAGTTATTGGTTTTATAAAATAATGCTTCGAATAAAATATTTTTATTATAAATATATCTACATATTTGTAATAATAAGTAATTTCATATCTCAAATAGTTTCGGAGATATGATAAAAAAAATTATAATTTACGCATCAGAACGGAGCCCTTAAATTCATTTTGCCGAAATATTGAGAGTGGCCATTTTGTTTTGAATATTAATAAATGTTTAGAAATGAAATTTAATCAAAATCGTTGGAGCCGATTTTGAGAAAATCGACTTTTTCTCTTTTTTCCCTTCAGTAAACTACCCTTAATTATTAGGGTTGGATATCCAATTCCAAAAATCCCTCGGGGCAACTCTATGAAAACCATAAATACCAAGTTTTAGCCCGATTGGTAAAATTGTTTAGGCTCTATTTAGAGGTACATACGGACAGATAGACGGAAATTCAAAAACAACTTTTTTCGGATTCAGGGGGCTCATGAAACGTCTAGATTCATCAAAATCTCGAGTTCAATTTTTTTTAACGATCACAATACTTTCTATACCTGTAAGACGCTAAGAAAGTAAAAATGACCTTTGTAGATTTAATGATTTGACGTATGAACACGTGAAAGTAGAGCTAATAATTTTTGTACCTGTCAGATACGTGAAAAATGTAGCTTTACATATTACAACACATATCGGTGTTTGCATGGTCTAAGGTGTAACTCTCGCAATACACTGGAATTTCCATGGAAGAGGATATTGGGGTTCGAATCCTGTTAAAATACAGTACAGCGTAATCTAAATTTGATTTACGTTAGTCGGTGAATATCTGGACGCTATAAGAGGGTTTTCGATTTCTTAAAAAAAAGGTGGATTTATAAATAAAGTTCTTGAGTGTGAAGATTTAAACAAAAGCCACAAAGAGTTTGAACTGTAGATGGAATTTATTAGTAGCCCTGTAATTTATATAAGAAATAAAGTTGAACTAGTGAATTTTCACTTGGGTTATAATATAGCCATCTAAAGTCGTTTTCGAAAGGTTTATGTTTTTGGCTTAAATTCAGCACTTTACGATTTCTAAGTGAGCTGAACACGATGTTAACCAAGTACCTTGGCCCAAAAAACAAGGAAATATGACGTATTCGTGGGGAACACTTCATTGTCATAAATTCCTCCCTAAGTTTTCCTTTTCACTCGCAATATTGTTTGGCTTACTCCCAGTGCAGTTCTTAAAAAAAGAAAAATCTTGATTTTCTGAGACTATAAATTTCACTGCTTGGTTAGAGCGTTGCCTTTTGTATTGTAATGCAATTTATTTTAAGAGGAGTGGCATTAAGAAATCCTTATTTCTTCATTAGTTTTATTTGGTAGTGTTTTCATTACGTGGAGAGTTTCAGTTCCACCAATTTCCAAGGTTTAGTTAATAAGTCACTTCAGATAGAACCTTAACTTACAAAGTCAAACTAAAACCAAGGGCACAAAGGTATAAATGGGTAAACATACATAATAAACCTTTACAATAAGAATTTAAAAGGAGGGTAAGAAGATAATAGTAAATATATAGCTTGTGGCGTTGAGGACATCCAGTTTGTTACTTGGATAACATTTAAAAAAAACCACTATGTAAGATTAACAATCATAATTATCAGTGTTCTAGAAATGGAAGCGCAGCAACTGCGTCAAAACAATATGAACACAAACCCGTGTCATTGATCTACTTGTATATTTATTAAATGCAATATAATATCCTCACGTAGAATGAATACAAGAACAATGACTGACCGTTAAAGCAGGCGTACTTGATGACAACAACTCCCGGACCCCAAGTTGCGGCCGGTTCGTGATCCTCGGCCAAGATGAAGCTACAGTGGTTCTTTCCTGAACATCTGAAACAACACCAGTCTGGCTGCAGAACTTTCTTTATGTATTTACCTGACCTATACAGGTTTTAAAAATAACATATTAATATTTAATAAACATTAACACTTAAAGTAATTATTTCTCCATCATGTTTTAGGTTTATTTGTGGCAGTGTGTAAATGTGGTATAAAAAACAAACACTGAACAAAAAAATTCATATTATAATGTCATATCTAAGGAATCCAGAATTTTAACATCGATGGAAAAAAGTTCCCAATTTTGTTTTAATGATTAAGTGCAAAATTATTATTTTTTTGTTAAATCTCCTGACGTCATCAGATTTTATCTGTTTGATTCTTAACTGCAGCCACCATGAACACAAACGCACACACAGTTCTTGGTTCGAGGAATTACAAAATACAACGTACATTATTTTAATATTATTGTGAACTATCTTTTAAATTTTGACTTAACTTAACTAAGAATGTAAGCAGTAACGATGGTCGAGTTGAAAACTGTGAAGGAAGCAATAAAACATCATAATCTACCTCCATCAAGCATTATTAAGATAAATAAATAACTAGGAGTGTAGGGAGGAAACAAAGAGTAAATGTTTCTGTACCGTTTCACACCTTTCTCTAAATAACAAAAAATATGGCCATAAGTCCCTGAGCATCCTTCTTCCCCGAATAGGGGGACATGCGTTTTAAGCTTCAGGATAGTCTAGTATGGTTTGCCGGTGACAGTGAGGCCAGGGTTTGATTACCGGCCGGGTTTACTAAGGTTTATTATCCATGATGTTTTACTACTCTCCCTTCAAGCAAATTCGGGTACATTTCCTCTTATATCTACCTTACTCATCTCTACTTCTAATAGGGATTGGGTTGTAAAATTAGAGGCTAAAATATAATAAATCGTCAATCTTTTAAATAATGTTTTCCTGGGAGCTTAGGAACCAAAGTAAAGCAATGCAGATTGATAATATTATGCTCAAATGTATGTATCGTAATTTATATAGAGGCTCACTTTGGACCATCAACACGGCAGTGCTAATAAGAAAATAAACTATGGAGATTCTTTCTCACCTTCATAAGATATGCCCAGGATTTAAATCAGGAGAAATTATTTTATGTTAACGCACGAGTTTTGTTAGAAAAAGTAAAATTTTCTCACCAGACTAAATTTCCACGTGCGAATCAGAAACCTCACTAGGTTAAATTAACTGGGTAGTTAGTAAGCCTTACTGGGCTAAATTTCATTATGTGAATCAGAAACCTCACCAAGCTAAATTAACTAAGTAGTTAAGAAGTCCTACTAAACTTAATTTCCTTATGTGAGCTAGAAACTCCCATGTTAAACTAACTAGAGAGTAGTTAGGAAGCTCTACCAGATTAAAATTCCTTATGTGAGTCATAAACCTCACAAGGCTAAATTGCCTAGGTAGTTAATAAGTCCTAGCCGGATACATTATTTGTGTGAGTTAATTATTCAAACAGGCCAAATTAGCTATGTTATTTAAGAACAGGCTTGTTCCCTATGTATGTTAAGAACCCAAATAGGCTGAATTAATTATTTGAATAATAAATAATAATATATTAATTTCCCTTTGCAGGTAAGAAAATCTACCAGATAAAACTGGCTTGGCCAAAGATTGTATCATTGGTGAATTATGGGTTTACCCTTTCACAGTGATAAATTAACGGCCGGGGACTGGATGTTGTGCCTGTCCTAGTCTTAAGTTAGATTACAAGGTATATAAAGCTACAACAGGCCTAGCCAGCGGATAGTGGAAAAATATATTACTTGAATAAAAAACCGATCCAGACCATAGGCTGGAAACCTTAATGGATGTAAAGTAAAGCGCCCTGTGATACATTTTACAGAACATTATAAACGACTTGAACCTACATCGATTAGTAACGATCTACGCATAATATCAAGGACGAGAACTTGAGTTGACATAGTAAAAGAAGGGAAATTTGACATAATGTTAGTACATGCCCCCATGCCATGATAAAAACAATTAATACCCCATACCCGCTATTGTGCCGATCTCAGCGACGTGATATGGATTTTCTGTCGATTGCCAACAGGACAACTTTAAAGAATGTTCTTCCAGAACAAATAGTAGAGGGGCGAGAACAACTTTACAGCATGTTCTTCCAGAACCAATCTTAGAGGGGCGGAAATATTATTTTTTGTCAGGAAAAGTTTTGTATTTTAGCCCTTTTTAACGTGATTATAAAGTTAGTTCTTGTCAATACGAAATAAATAAATGTATTCGAAAAAATTGTTGTATATTTCTTTAAGAGTAGGTAGTAGTAGGAATTAATAATAATTGACGTATTATTTATAGTGATTATTTTAAAGGTAAAACATTTAAAATGGTATTTATTTTTTTAGAGAGCATACACAAGTTTTCATGAATTACTTGAGTTAAAAAAGTTATTTAGCACCGCGTCTCAATAGCCTTTCGTGTTATACGCATGTGCACTTATTAAGCTAAACTATTAGAGATGAAGACGGTTTGAGTAGGAATAAAGTGTACCCACATTTGCGTGTACGGAAAATGTAAAACTATTTATGTAAAAACTTCCAAATCACACCCACCCGGAATTCGAACCCTGATATCACCGTCATCGGACTCTAGTCTATTGTGAGACAACGTAGCCACCGAAGCAGGTAAAAAGATTTTGCTTTATTAAATAGGTACTTTACAGGTATTCAAACTAAGGAAAATACCCATTCTTTCCACTAATCTAGAGTCTGAGTTAGCTAAACATGAACTTTTTTTATAAAGTTAGAGAATTTATTAAATAATTTATTAGTACATGTTTATACGTGTGATCTGCAGTTATCACTTATCACTTTTAATTTATAGTACTAAACAGGTAGTAAGACGTGGTGATGAATGTATATATATAATCGATACCCTCCCTTTAGTCTCGCAAATCCAGTGGGGCAGAAATTGCCCTTTGGGGGAAGTTTATTTATTTTTCACGCCAGGGCTACGTATGGTAATTTCATAGTAGCCCTGGTAGTATACTATTATTTTCATTGACCGAATCCGGCGACTCGCTCGACCGGGGTCTTTTAAACTTTATTTTCCTCTGTTCTGTGCCTATCTGTTTTTTTCATCTCCGTGGCTTCTCTCCCTCTCCTCACTTCTGTACACTCGTATATTGTTTAAGGTTACAGTCGACCATTTATGTGCTGTAAGGCGGGTTTTTAATTATTTTCCCGCCCGAAACCTAGAGAGTATACTATCAGCCCGTTAGGGTGCCATATCCAAATCATCTGTGTATTTATTTTATATGAATTCGAGAGCCCTTCGGGGCTGGTGTGTTCAATTAATACGATGTGATGTTTACTTTATGTAATATAAAATTGATATTTAAAATACAATAAAATACCTTGCAAGCAATATAATCGATACCTCTAAAATAACAAGCGTATAACCCCCGAACAGGTAGTAAGACGTGGTGTTAAAAATAAATATATATGGCCTAAAATAACACTAATAGCATCGTAAAATAATATCAATTTTTAAGCACCGTGGCTTACTAACTGCGTTTATGTATTAATTACGCTAATGAGTTAAGGATTGTTGCAAATGCAAATAGGAAAAACATGGTGAGTTTTGTTTTGTAGAGCTTCCCAGTCAACTAAGTTGTGCCGAAGGCGTAGTTAAACTAATTCAAAGTTTTATTTTCTTGCTTGTCGTTTAGCAAATAACCTAAACTAGTTAAAATTTGTAAAGACTTCAAACCAACAAGTAATTGTTAAGTTTAAGTTTAAGTTTGCAAGCATTAAGGAGAGGATTGATTTTTTCTACAAGCTAACAGTTGGATGTGGTAATAAAATTTAAAAATTACTATTTACAGTAGGGTCCTGATTATCAGAGGATAAGAGGACTGAAGTAGTCCCAAATAATCAAAAACTCGAAAAAAAATGGAACACTCGATACTAACAATCACTTTATTTATTTTATTTAAACTCATGACTAGAAACTTAAAAAACAATACAATTCACTAAATTTTAACGCATCAGACTCTCATAAGTTTATCAATAATCAAGACAGATCAATAAGCCGCAGCCGTAACACTCAGTGGCAGTCAACTCACTCGAATAGATAACGGGTCACCCAATTATTAACCCGTCTACTCATACAAGACGGCCGAATCAGCTTAATCCGGATCAATTACAATAAAATTCTCACACAACATAAATTGTGCTACAACCTCGGTTAATATAGTACCACGAATGATCGGGTTTCTTTAGTACGTGTAACAACTTTGTTATATTTGTAGCATTTAATATAATTTATTTTTTCCAAGTACCATGTACCACGTCTTACTAACCATTCGAGTTACACGCCTGTGTAATAGTTACGCTAGTGTGTTAGGGATGAGGGAGGATGAATTGTAAGTGTACCCGCAGTTGTGTGGAAAGAGATTGAGAAACTATTTAGGATAAACCATCAGCAGTACATCCAACCGGCATAGAACTATTATCTCCCCGTCAAAGGTAGTCTAATCTGTTGCTAAAGTAGCGCCTCAGACCATGTGGCCACTGAAGCGGATCATTTAATGTTATACCTTGTAACATATACGCATGTATGTGTGTATGTATGTGTGTATGTATGTATGTGTGTATGTATGTATGTATGTATGTATGTATGTATGTATGTATGTATGTATGTATGTATGTATGTATGTATGTATGT
>CABFWO010000742.1:147830-255301 GCA_902155825.1 Timema genevievae
TTTTTTCCCTTCAGTAAACTACCCTTAATTTTAGGGGTAGATATCCAATTCCAAAAACCCCTCGGGGCAACCCTATGAAAACCCTAGATATCAAGTTTCAGCTCAATCGGTAAAATAGTTTAGGCTCTAGTTGGAGGTACAGACAGACAGACAGACAGACGGAAATTCAAAAACAACTTTTTCGGATTCAGGAAGTCATGAAACGTCAAAATTCATCAAAATCCCGAGTTCGATTTTTTTGACGATCACCATACTTTCTCTACCTGTAAGATAGAGAGAAAGTAAAAATGTACGAGAATTAGAGACGGGAAAGCCTGCCGCATTTACAAATAGTGTAGGTGCTTTATCGGGAAATGGGATAGCACTACGAGGAACCTTCCGGGTAATCACATGTGGTTAAAATTGCCAGCAATTCCGAAAGTGTATGGGCGGGGGGCTTTACTCTCTACCAAGACTTTTAGCATGTATTTGCACTAAGTGGGTACGAATGAGGAAGGTTAAATTAAGAGGAAATGTATCCCTTATTTTCGTGGAGGGGGAGCTAGAAATGATCTAGGAAACAAAAAAACATATTTAATAGTTCCGCTCTCTTATGGGGTAGACAAGAAACTTAACATATAACTAAAAAACGAACTCATTTAATCCATCCTCAATAGCATTCGCCACACTTCCCTATCCTTGCATACTCCCTTTGCTTCAACAACATCCGCAACATCTAATGTTTCTCTTTTTCACACATTCGTCTACAATATACCCCTTTCTTTTGATACACACATTCTTCCGTCATATACTTGCTTCGTCACTCGATCTACACTCCTCTTCTCAACACATTCAAATTAATGTAACACGCTTAATTTACTTTGACCTATTGGATTCCCTTTCAAGTCGCACTCCTTCAGCACCCATTCATTACTGACTCTGTCCATACGAGGATTCCCACATACATTTCTTAGATATCTCATTCCAACCACATTCACCGTGATATTGAGTTTCTTCTGACAAATCTACGCTTCATATCCATACAACAATGTTGGCGTTAACACACTTTTATACACGTCTATATTTGCCTCTTTCAATACTACTTAAATATTTGCAATTGCCAACATACATTCGACTATTCTCTGAAATGAATTCAGCCATCTGTCGGTTTTATCAAACAGTCTGCCCATATACATACAATCATCAACTTGTTCTAACAGTTTTCCATTAATACTAAACTGACGATTATTTCCTGATCCGTCCAAATCAAAAACGATCACCTAAATTATGGAAACATTTATACAAAGATCATGTACCATGACAATAAGAAAACTCAATATTTCAGTGGAACAATAAGATTTTATTCAACCTAAATATAACAGAAGTACAATTTAAATCCCGAACAAGGCTAGATACAAACAATATAGTGAGTCCATCGTATAGTCTGAGACAGAAACTGGTTAGAATGGCGCAACTACTTAATTAATTGTATTGTATTGTATTGTATTAAGTATTGTATAAATTGAATAGTTGGCAACTTGCAATCAACTATAATATAAAATACCTCCCTTATAAATTTCTATCAATAATAAAGCATAAGAATGAACTCCAAACTATCGTGAAATAGTTAAATAACAGAAGGATCTAAATGTTACAGCAATTGCAATCTTTAAAGTTTGAAATACGAAGATTATCTTCTATCTTTTACATGAATAATGTAGGGCATAATCAATCCTCGCCTGCCCCTATAGGCTTAATCTAAACATTAAATATAATAGGCCATCTTCAGGAGAAAATACAGAAACAAAGACTTGTAATATATATGTATTTTTAAAAAGGGTCCAAATACGCTTTAATTAAATAGCAAACTAGATTTTAAAATTTATAACATACATATCGGGTCAAGATTACCTACGACAGCCTACGCCAACATATACTAAACAAAATTTGAACATTTTCTTCTTCCAAGAGAAGGCCAAGAATAACAATAGTGCACGAGCGTTAGATATAACTAATCGTTCCCAACAAACAAATAAATCTATCATTTAAATATTTTAAATGTTAAAAAATATACCTATATCAAACGAGACAGACATCTCGGACAACCAGAAGGGTCAATTTTGAGCTATAAGCTAAATATTGAAAAAGGGAATTTAGAAATATTAATGTTTTTATGCCATAATGATAATTTAGAAAAAGAACGCTATACCAACGCACGGTTAACCCCTAAAACCATGCAGAGCCGAGTACATTTTTTATTTCTTAATTACCTCAACATAAACAGAAAATAAAACCAATCTACAAAACAACGTCATCATACTCACGTATTATAGGGAAGGATCAATGGGAAGTGTAAAATCCAAAAAGACTCCTTATATCGACATGAAATTACTCTCCATGAAAGAGGGAGGGGGAAGAAGTTGTAAGCCTTGCCGGCAGAAGTCACCATTTCGACAAGAGTCACTCACACTTTTAGTCTATTCATTTCTTGAAAAGCATAAACATGTTCGGTGCGGTGTGCGGATCACGTCTGTTGAATGGCTAGGTAAATTGAGCAATTCTTTGTAGCCATCGTAGATAATGCTACAATACATTCTGCCTGTTGGCACACTCAAACAATTAAATGCATTCTGCAAATTATCTTCCTTCTCAGCCATTAATACGGCCTCATCTGCATACTGTATAAAATCACATTCACATTGTACATTTGCACACCAACCTCATCTTCACTAGAATTACTCGTATACTTAATACATTAAACAACCATATAGATATTACACAACCTTGTCTAAGGGCCAGTTTCAGAGTCAAATTTAGTACGCCTCAAGTGCGGCGCTATACTAAATACAAGACGTCACCTACCTGAAATTGAATGGAATGGGCCAGTTTCATATGTGAAACTGGCCCATTCCATTTTGGTCTAGGTAGGTGTCGTCCTGTATTTAGTATCGACTCGCACTTTAGGCGTACTATATCTGACTATGAAACTGGTCCTAAGACCTTGCTCAATGTCAAACTATTAGCTCAAAGCTCCATCCACCCTAACGCACGCTTTATTTCCATCATACACAGATATAATTGCATTTACTAGCCAGGCATCTCCAGTCCTCACCATACTCTCTCAGAACATTCCATAACATAATCTTATCCACCCGATCGTTCGCTTTTTTCAGATCAACAAATGCACAGTAGACTTTCTTCCTTACCTCCATATATTTCTCAATCACTTGTTGCAATGCAAATATCTGAACCAAGCAAGCTATACTTGGAATGATACCACATTGCACACCCCAAATATTGTCCACAGTTTTTTTACGCACCCTATCAATTAAGATTTTCCCAAAGACTTGGTTTGGAACACTCAACAAATTAATCGCCGTATAGCTTGTATTTGTTAAGTAAATGTTTGCAGTATAATGTCTTTAAAATGTTCTGTTCCTTCCTAAGGCTATAAAGTTAGGAGAGGTGACTTCAGATCTAGAGGACTCTTGGGATTTGAACCCCAATCTCCACATCCTTGACAGTCCAGTCTACTGCGAGAGTGGCCATCAATGAAGGTTTTATAATACAAATACCAAATTTTCAATGCTACCATTTTGTAGATTTACTAACATAATTTAATTTGATTAAAATAGAAGAAAAGTTTAATTGAAAGATATATTCATAGATGACACTATCACACAATAAAAGTTAATGTACATCTTCACTTACTATCATAAGCACTAAAACTTGATTATAATCTCATTAGTATTCATCCAATTATTCATCCTCAGTAATTAATTTATAATATAAAAAATAGGTTGAAGTTAAATTAAAACACAAAAGAAAGAAGAGCATTCGTACATAACAAAAGTCCTTCAAGATAGAATATTTTATTTTCTGGGAAACGCAAGTCTTTTGAATTATTGATGGGGGATACAGAAGTAGAAAGGGACGCCACTGAAATTACCGGTAAACGACGCCGTGCCTACATAAATAAGTTAGCGGGTCCTCGGAATTGCGGCGTCGCGACGACAGATGGTCGGTGAACTCTTTGGGGACGTCCTCTTACTAGGATGTTCCCCCCATATCGACCTACGGGCCTGTCGCACAATAGGAAAAGAACCACTTACTAACATTGTGTACTTCAGGCTTGTAACTAACTGCCGGAGTTTCCCGAAAACTTCCGACATCGATCCGATTTCTTGCCAAATTGTTCATATTATAAGTAGATTATTTTTCATCACGTCTTATTATCCAGCCTATTTTTTAATAATTTTTTACCGGCACGTCTTACTACCCGTTCAGGCTATACGCATGTGTATTAAGTGAAAGGGCAAGGGTTGAGAAGAGTATAATTTAAAGATGTACCTGCATTTGCGTAGAGGACGTGTGGGAAACCATTTATGAAATAAAAAATAAAAAATCAGCGTAGACACCCCCTACAGCCACCATTTTATAATAATAAAGGTGGCAACACTATAGGTGCCATCTAGGAATGAACTACTTGTCTAGAGATGGCTTTGTCTTGCTAACCAGATACTAACATTTCTGAAACTTACGGTTGTCGTTTTTTGCACCACGTCACATTAACCTATGGGTTAACCATATTATTGCTAATAGAACTTGGATGGAGAAGCTATCATTTAGATTAAATATACAAATTTACCCGCATCTGTATAGTGGAGGGAGAGTAGGAATTAATTTTGGAATAAGCACCCTCGTACGTCCTATTAAGATTCAAACCCCGACTTCCTCTCCTTCACCAGGAAACCAGACTAATTGAGCTGGAACGTTTGATCTACGTGTCCACCGATGTATTGTTCTCAAAAGTTGGTTTTGAAGTTCATGTTAGGTCGTGTTTAGAAAGTACACGATGCGCCTTGTTTAAGTAGTGACGATGTATCCACAACGGGACCGGTGGCTGGCCGGTAATTGCAACAGGCGTGATAATAACTCATCAAACTTTACTTCTCAGTCTGCAAACTAGAGGTATACATAACACGTTCACAGAACAGAGTTAATTTTAGAAAAGCAAACAGCAGGCCTCCATTAAACAAGCTATGGGATAGTAAAGGTTTGGAGGACAGGGGGAGGAACTGCATCAATTATACACGACCACCTTCACGAAATTAGCTATTCTCTCTCTCTCTTTTATGTCGCTGTCTTTATTCATCCTTTATAGCGGGGTTTCAAATACACGACCTTTGACTGCGCTAAAAGTAATATCCCTTATAAATGGCACTTGTGGATGATAGAACTTTTTATTCAGGAATGCAACCTTTATTTACCCGCTTCGGTGCTCTCATGGTCTAGGACGTCACTCTCACAGTAGACTAGACTGCCAATGACGGGGAGATCAAGGTTCGAATCTCGTTCAGGTGTACTGAGGGTGGATTTTTCCTAAATGGTTTTCCACTTTCCCTCCACACAAATGCGAGCACACTTCCTGTAAATAAAACTTTCCTAATTCCTAAAACCATTAGCGTAATTAGTAGATAGGCGTTTAACCCGAATGGGTAGTAAGAATCGATGCTAAAAAACTTATTATATATATATATATAATTTATTTGGGTATTTAACGTGTAATTTCTGAATTGAATGATTATATCAGCACATGAAAATTTCTATGAGCGTAGAGAAAAGTCCTACCAATTTTTCTGGTAAAGGTGTTTACATATATCTTTCAGGGTAATTTACATGACATGGTACCGACGGTTTTACGGCCCCTCCGAAGGAAGTTGTGCTACGGATTTTTACTCGCTCAAGGAAAATCCGTTGACCCCGGCTGTGTTTGAACCCAAAAACATCGGGTCCTGAGGTGAAAACTAGGCCTATAGCCCAAGAGCACCGAGATTGACTATTAGTATTAAATAATATTACCTAAATGCACTTTAAATTTTATGTTTTTAGTCAAAAATATTTCGATAGATTAATTGCAATATTTTGGGTTGCATTCAAAAAAGAAAAAAAAAAGTGTTCAAAAAAGTGTTATTAAAGGAAATAAATTATGCAATATTTTTTACTCCCCTCCCTCAAGCTTCTATCTCGCTTTACATACATACAAATATTTGTTTTTTTTTTGTAATAAATGACTAAGGTATTAACTTAAACATTACTTAAGTTTTTGTCAGCACTACTAACTATTCAACAAATGACGAAGCTTAATAAAAATTGTTGGTTTTCTGAGTGAGGGCACACAAACCAATTTTGAGTTGAGTTAAAAAAAACTGCGTGATCTTATGTACAGTAAGTATATAAAGATAAAGTACCATAGACAAATTAAATAAAAAACAATGGTTTGATTAGGAAAAGTTTTGCTGAACATATAAGTTCATATTTTGATAGCAAATATCAAAAGATTATATTAATTTTTTTTATCACTGCGTCTTTCTACCTGGTCTGTAATTACTCTAATAGGGTAGGTATGAGGAAGGAAAGCTTTTAGAGTTAGTCTACCCGCATTTGACTGGAAGAAGAGTGGGAAAACATTTAGGAAAAAACATCCCCATTAGACGAGACCAAGATTTGAAACGCGAGCTCCCCATCATTAGCAGGCCAGTCTAACAGGAGAGTAATGCCTTAGACCGTTCGGCCACTGAATCGGGTAATAGTAGGGTAAATTAATTCATTTGAGTTCATTAATACGATATTAGTATAGTACAATTTTCATAGGAAGAGCCTTTTAGATAATAAAAACATATATTTTTGTAGTCAATAAATAATGCGTTTCACTATATAGCTAGTGTTATTTTTTAAGTAATGATAATATCCATCAAACTTTACAGCTGCAGATCGAATGATCTGACTTATGACTACGTTAAAGTAGATCTACTAACTTTTCTAGCTATCAGAAAAAGACCTTTCTACGAGAACTAAAATGTATAATGATTCAAGCCTACTTTGGCCTTTTCTGAAAGTCCAAAAGCTACCAATAAAAAAATGGTCCCGTATTCATCTGCATCAAAAATATGGTTCGACAGTTTTACAAGTAGTGTCAGTTTATGCCACTCGTCGATGTGACAAGAGCTGACAAGATCTATTACGAAGTTGATGAATACGAGCTACATTTTTAACTGTCAGAAAAATACCAAAGTTATCGTGAATGGACAAAATTAAACCAGAGGTTGAATTGAAAGGCTTAGGGATATGATATGCTATGCATCAAAATATTAGTTCCAAGGTTTTGATAAGGTTTGGAAACTCAATAATTCATGTCTGCTTTGAACTTTCAGAAATCATTACAAATAAGCTGGTTGCTATGGCAGCATAAAAACACAATTAAATATTAAATATAACTGTTACATTGTTGTGGCATCGAACAAGCACTTCTTATTGATCTCGTCAGATTCTACCATGAATATTTAAAACACACCGGATTATTTTCAAACATATCTTATGTGGGATTCCTAATGAGTTCAAGTAGATAACAATAAAATATTAGTTAAATTATGGTAGTGGAACCAAGTAATTGTTGTTTTTCCTAAGATAATACCCAACACTCGTTGTGGTTGCAATAACAACCGACACACTTTAAATTGAGTATTTGATGAGAGTTTTTGTTGAAAGAATATATGTCAGAATTTATGAAACAAACGATATAGTGATACACAATTTACTGTAAATTGGTTTTTAGAACTCGATAATAAGTTTATACTTTGACCAGCTTTTGAATAGAATGGTGGTAGATTTCCCATAAATGTAAAAAAAAAAGCCCCAGTGCATTCAGCAAGGATCGAACCTCCGTATTACGATTAAATTTAAGCCAATCGCCTGTCCAGCACTTTCTGCTGGTAGTATTTGAACCTGAATACTAAGTTTGGTTAAGAGACAATTTCTATCGACAACAGATAACATCTAAGGTAACAGCTCGTATCAAACTTTGCATAATGGTGCAGTTTATTGTGTTCCATTTTAGAAAAAATAAGTGGTATGCTAAGTAAAACTTTCTTATAGTAATAATATAAAAAATTAAACTTAAAAAAATACTCAACAGTTTTCAATGTTGATGTTGTCAAGTGAAAAATTACGAAAACCACAATCTAATACAATTTCTGATTCTAGTGTGGTTGTGTACCTAATTTACAGAAAAATAATTGACAGCGGTATGGGCTCTTAATTTATATTCATAAGGTTGGGGGGGAGAAGTTAAAAATGCACACTATTAAACCAGAATGGAGAGTATCGTGCTATGATGAGAAAACATCAACAATTACTGGTGTTTTGAATTGATAGCGTAGATTAGCGAATATTTTCTGCCTTCTCTGAAGTTTGAGTTAAAAATATTACAATAAAAAACACACAGTAAAATAAACTGTTTACTTATACGTTTAGGTATTTATAGCTAGAGTCCATCCAGCTCAGGAGTTGTGGTAGCTGACAGCTAACAAAAGATTTTTATTGCAAACATTGGTAGGAAGTCACTAATGCCTATGTGGAGATAATTATTATTTTATTGGTAATACTATATTATCAATAAAAATGTTTATAAATGCTTCTTATAATATTTACATACGGGTTGCTGTATGATTGACTTTTCCGTAAATAATAAAAAGAAAAAAATTTAATAAAACTTTGTCTTTTGTTTCACGGTTGTGGCAACAAGAGCTATTATAGTACATTAAATAATAAACTAAAAAAGTAGTGTATTCACACTTTTATCTTCTTACAACTGGCCATCATAAATTATAAAATAAGTTAGTGTTTCTTATAGGTTGGAGAAAAAACCCTATAAAATATTAGTTTCAAAATAAAAGTTTGTTTGTAAACACACGCACATAAACACATCTAAAAAGAGTTTATATGACGTAATCAACAACTTTGATTTAATTCGGTTTGCCATCTTAGTTTATGAAGGAAAGGCAGCCTTTTATAAGCTATCGTTTGTAAAATAAACTACAGACGCCATTTCCATAGAAAATGAAACATACAAACGGTTATTTTCAGAAGTTCATGTAAAAATAATGTATAAACGCTTTTAAAAAAATAGTCAAAAACAAACTGTTTGTTCTGAAAGTTTTGATTGCCATACGTGACAGAAGCTCAACATATTATGGTTTGGTGAATGGATGCATGAGAGTAGGTTTGGTAAATTTTTCAAGCTGTCAGCTACCACCACTACAGCGCTGAATACCATATACTATTGGAACTTGAATATTCCTGAAAATGTTTATCTTTGATAGTCAATAATGACATCGGAGCGTACATAATAACAATGAAACGTTTTTACCTCCAGTTTATCGAGTAGGAGGATGTCATCTGTCGAGAAGGAAGCTACCGCCGTTTGTGGAGTAGGATGCTACTGTTTTATGTCAAGTAGGATTCTACTGTCATTTGTCAGATGAGTAGGGAGGACATGGGTGGTTACATCCGATGAGAGAAGAGTTCCAAACTGGTGTTCGGATGTTTATTGACAGGTGTTGATATGAGATGGATGACGGGGATGACGGACCAAGATGGGGTCCACATGGATTTAAAGAAAGGTTTACCATCGAATGTATATTGTTTAGTTATTAGCACCACGTCCTACCAACCGTTCAGGATATACACATTATGTACTAATTATGAGAATGAGTTAGAAAAGAAAAAGTTGAATTTAGAGGAAGTATACCCACATTTGCGAGAAGGGAGGGTGGAAAACAATTTTGGGAAACCACATTCAGTACACCCGACCGAGATTCGAGCTCCGATCTCCCTGTAATCAGCAGTCTAATCTAGGATGGGAGTGACGCCTTATACCATGCGGCCAACAAAGCGGGTTTCGAGCGTATACGGGGGGAGGGGGATTGTGCTCAAATTATGTCCAAATACTTAGAATAAACGTCAGTGGGCGAGGTTCGCCGTGGTTTAGGATTGTAAGCAGAAAGTCCCCAGAAACACAAGATTTCTTAATAAAAACAAAAATAAATTATTAAAAACAACTCTTCTAAATACATTTGAAAACTTTTTCTTAGGTTTGAAACTGTTCTGAATCACCGGTGATTGGGAGATTGGGGTTCGAATCAAGTCCGGGTACATTGAGGGTGATTTTCCTTAAGTGACTTTTTACCCTTCTTTCACACAAATTCGTTATTTTTCTTGCTCCATTGGTGTAAATATGTGGATGACCTGGGTATAAAGATAAGGCAAAATAAAAGAAGAGAGAAGACAATTCAGATCTTGGACTGATTGTCACGGCATGTTAACAAGCATTCCGGCGTCAGATAACACATAACATGTCACAACACAACATATCACGGCTGTGCGAGCACTGAGCACTTCAATATACTTTATTGGAATGGTTTAGTTCCTAAACCTTTATAACACGTGTTAACACGAAACGTCAGCGTAGTCTGAATTCGTCTTACACAAGTTAAAAAAGTAAATCTAATTTTTAAAATATGCTATTGAAATTGTTCTGCAATTGAATAGTTGGATTGAAAAAGAGATCCGTGGCCCAATCAGAAAAAAATAATTTCTTGCATTTAAAAATCTGGTAATTACATAGACGGAAGCTCACTCAGTGTGGTTAGAATATTGCTTCAATTGTATTCTAATTAACCTATATTTTGGTACTGACATCTAGTAGAGAGATTGTTGGATTATTTTCTGACACGTACTGGTTTATTATAATTAATCTTGCATGTTCTTCTCATACCACCAACTGTTTAGAAGATGCTATGACATTGCTCTTTGATTATTTAATATGCTATGATATGGATCGAGTAGCTCAAAAAATGTGTATTTTCAAAAAATATCATCTAACAGCATTGTACCACTAATTTTTGTTATAACTACATATATTAAATAAACTTAAATCAAATTTAAAATGTTTTTTAATTAATTTATTTTACTATCTTTTTTATGAGTGGACAAGCAGGGACATTTTAATATAAAGAGGGAAATTTATCAAAGTCTAAGGGAAAATCATGATTCCAAATATGGTAACGCTGAGGTGGACATGTTAATTTTCATATTAAAAGTATTGTCAAGAAATAGCTTCAGGTGTAGAGCTTAAACTTTTAAGAGATTGATAATAAGCTCAATGCAGTTATTTAAATTTAAAAATGAAAAAGAAGAAAGGCACTGCATGGAACTTTTTCAATCCTATTAAGTTAAATGATTCAATAATTTTTATGTGTGATGTGGGACAAAACATGGGACTGAATAACATAGAATTAAAACCAGAGGTGGCAAAACTACAGATACAAAGATGGACTCTGGGCAAAGAAGTTTGTATTGGACCAAGTTGGCAAAGTAAGCCCCATACTCTGGTGGAGAGGTTTAAGAGGGACAAACGAATTGGTGGAAGTTGCCATTGGGATATTAAGCGCAACAATAGCAACAATGGCTATAGAAATATTATGAACAACACATTCATATGGATCCACAATAAAAAGATAAATCGCTTGACATAAGTAAAGGCTGACAAACTAACCTATTTGGCATTCAACTGGAAATTGTTAAATCAAAAACCTATACCAAAACCAGGTTTAAATGAGAATGATCCCAATGAAAGTACCAGTTTACGAAGTTTAGTATGTTATAAAACGATAAAAGTCAGAAGATGGGAAAGAAACAACAAATAGAAAAGTAGATTCAGAAACAGAAGAGTATGAAGATAAACCAAGCTCAAGCTATTCAGACCGTGAAAAGTCTGAATCACTTTCCGATTCACATTAATAGAACATTAACGTGATCAAATACCGAGGAGCTGTGATACATCCGTAATATTGTAAATTCATGAGTAAAGAATACTATTGTGATTTAAATAAAGGTGTGGTTGTTATTGTTTTCCTAACTCGTAAGAAAATTGTACAAAGATGGGAAATACCCATAGTAGATCAAAAAAAGATTGTATTTTTTAATTGTAGTGCAGCACCAGTATTTAAAAAAAACACATTGGAAAGGTTTAGATTGAGGAACTATTTTACTAGTCATCTCGAAATATGAACTTTTTCAGATAGTTAGATTCTTACTATTTGTTTCAATCTCTATCATACTATTTATTTTATTCATCATATGTCCTGAATAAACTGACTATGGGTTGATAATCAGTTAATCTTAAACTATTAAAATCCACTAAAATACTCATTTTGGGTAAATGGTATTTACCCACAAAAATACATACTCGGGTCTTTTATATCACTAGGTACACTTCATATGAATTCAACTCTCCTCATCCATAAAACATTAGCGTAGTTAATACATATGCGTAGAATCTGAAAAGATAGCAAGACGCGTTTCTAAGAAAAGTAAGCTACTAATAATAAATGGGTCAGTTTTTTCAGTTAGTTTTTTTATAAGTTACTAATCAGAGAGATGGGGCATTGCCTTCAAATTCACTCTTATTATTCTGTGCCCTTAGCTTGGTTTTATGAACTACCATATCATGTATGCCAAAAGGTCAGCAAAAAGCTTAGCACCCACCATCAGGCGAGGTTCGAGGATGTTCATGAGGGAGAGGGGGCGCTCTCATGAGACCATGCGAGTTCATGAGGGAGAGGGGGCGCTCTCATGAGACCAGGCGAGTTCATGAGGGAGAAGGGGGCGCTCTCATGAGACCAGGCGAGTTCATGAGGAAGAGGGGGCGCTCTCATGAGACCAGGCGAGGGATATTCCGCTTCGGGAAATTTTGAAGGAAAAATCCTCTAAAATTTGATAATAATTTATAAATTAGTGAAATTAAAAAAAACCAACCCATACAATTTCATCGTTTATTTAGATTTTTTGTTGATTTTTGTTAGTTAAATAATGTGTTTTTTAGATATAAATCAATTATTGACGGTGATCAACACGCTATTCTACTGGCTAGTGAGATAATACTTGGTAGTACAACTAGTGATAATTATAACTAAGATTTACTTTGTTTAGTTTTTTCAATTATTATTATTGTTATAATAACTAAATAAAACTCTGGATCCACCCCTGCACCATAAAAATTGTGATATTTATTTTTCAGTCCTCACTATTATTCCTTGTTAAATATACAACCCAGGAGCATGTTCAGAAATTTTTCTTGGGAAGTGGATAAGAGGGGCTTAACATTACAAAATTAATATTAATAAAAAAATGTACGAGTCTATGCCAAGTTAGGTCATACGTGTTATTTGCACATTCTTCAAGAATTCATAAATCTTTTATTTTTCGCCATATCTTACTACCCGTCAGGAATATCCAAATTTAACTTAAGCAATAAGATGAGTACGGTAGAATATTAAAATAAATATATTCACCTTTGCATGAAAAAACCCTCCGTGGCATAAACACGCAATCGAGTCATTCTGAGCGATAGGCCGCCGTAGGTTGGCAAAATTAGTGTCAACTTCTGAGGGTATAGGGCGTCATGTGGCCAGGCCTCTGAACATTTATCTCAGTTTTATAGACTGTAGCCGCTACTTTTGCATTCATTTGTCCTCACAAGGCTGAGTTGACACCGTTCCAGAGCCAATGATTCACAGAAAATCTGGAAACGCTGGAGATCGAATCCAAGGGGAAAATCAATTAGAAAATTATACGCAGCTGGGATTCAAACACCGATCTCCCCTTCACCGGCAAACCAGTCCAACACGAGAGGGACGCGTTAAGAACATACAATGCGGGTCTAACTTGGGGAGAACCGTATTGGGAAAATATGCTAAATAATCCGGCCAAGATTCGAACCCTACATTCCCCACCACCAACAAACCTGAGTATATGGCCTTGGCGTCTAGTCCGCGTGACCACTGGCGCGTTTTTCTCCTTTAATTAAAGCATACACTCTGGACAACGTGAGCGCTTCGCTAAGCCCTAGGAAACATCATTTGGACTAATTGGAATATCTCTATGTATGTTATTTTAAAATTTCAACATAGGCAAGAGAGAAGAGAAGAAGGCGCAGCCCCTACTCTTCGTGGTCACGCAACCATGTCAGACATTGATATTTACTATCCATTATAATACTTTCATTAACTTCCAATAAACGTATTGAGAGGTATAAAAACATTTTATTTATAAAATCTTCAGCTGGACAATTCAGAAAGCTTAGTTTAAAACTATGAACCTATCTAGACCCTTCACCGTGAGAAACAAACCAAACTTTTTCATTGACCATTTATTTGGCCCACAATAGCGGAATAATTCCGGGTAATTTATTCGCACAATCGTGGTCGCTAAAATTTATATGTAAGACATTACATCGCCCCAGAAACTTTATTATTGGACATAGTCCGTTTCTTCCCGTTATCACAGTATCTTTTGAGTTACAAGAACAAGGTGTAGAGATAGTAAAAGGTTGCGTCATACTTTGGGGAGACCTGTGCGTGCGGGTGTCGGACAAGATTTCATATTAATGATGATGAGGGTGTTAATGGTGTTAATGGTGAGAACTAAGTGTATTAGGTAAAAGGCGCTATCGGTTTACAATAATGTGATTGGTCTCCATTACAACTACAAATGATTTAAGCTACCTAGCGCACACAAATTGTCTCAAATGAATGTCATATCTTTAAATAATCTAAAACTGGAACAAACAAGTGTTATTTTTCAGGACTTTACATTTACGCTGCCCTCTTAAATACCCGACAGTCGTGTTTCCCACCGCGTGTTGAAGAGTCAAAAATGATGCTAAAATTAGGGGGGGGTGTACACGCAACGTTCGCCGTCAAATGGCTTTTATATATGTTACGACGTCGCAACGCACCCCACCACAAAACGCTCGGTGTGAGACTCCTTCTAACGTAAGCGAGTGTGCCTTCTTACAATTATTTCAGTCTGTTTTTTTATCCAAACATCATCTATTCTACAAGGTAGTGTGTCTCCTTTGAATACTTTATATTTATTTAGTATGTAAGTACCAGGTGAAGTATATTTTGTTCCTAAAGACATAAGCGTCTCCTCGGACGTACTAAAATTTAGTTAGTGTGAGAGCCGCATGTGACGCTTCTACAAGCATGTGCGTCTCCTCGCAGGTATTACAATTTAGTTTGTGTGAGATCCACATATGACGTTCCTACAAGCATGTGCGTCTCCTCGCAGGTGTTACAATTTAGTTAGTCTTACAGTACAACATGTGATGTATCCTTCTGTAAAAAAAACGTGTAGAACCTCCTAAGTATTTTTGCTTGTTTGTCTGGAAGCCCAAAGTAACGTCTACTACTGGAAGCAACGAGTGAAGTCTCCTATACAAGACCATGTGGCTCGACTGGAAGCAACGAGTGAAGTCTCCTATACAAGACCACGTAGGCTCGACTGGAAGCACCGAGTGAAGTCTCCTATACAAGACCACGTTGCTCGACTGGAAGCACTGAGTGAAGTCTCCTATACAAGACCACGTGGCTCGACTGGAAGCAACGAGTGAAGTCTCCTATACAAGACCACGTTGCTTGACTGGAAGCACCGAGTGAAGTCTCCTATACAAGACCACGTGGCTCCTCTGGAAGCACTGAGTGAAGTCTCCTATACAAGACCACGTGGCTCGTCTGAAAGTACCGAGTGAAATCTCCTATACAAGACCACGTGGCTACTTAAAATATTCCTGTCACCTTGGTGTGGGAATGGAATCAATCCTTAACCCAGTGAGTCAAAGTTAAACATCTTTACTGTTCACCTATTCCTATTGGATAGAGTTGATTAGAACCCTTCTAGTTATAGATGAGATGCCATCTTAATTACCTTCTAGAGCCAGAATATCAAAAGGAGTAAAGTAGCCATTTTTACATTTTTTCGTTTATTTTAGGTATTTATTCTGCACTTTATGAACTGACTGTTTATATCACCACACGACTTATAAACCGATTTAAATCTAGAACAGACACAACATCCATCCCCCCAGCCGCTAATTTATCACTGTGAAAGGAGAAACACGCATTCTACCAATTATAAATATTTGGCCTTGCCAGGAATCAAACCTGCGACCTTAGCTCAGTAGACAGACACGCTACTGACTGGGGTAAGGTGTCGGACAACATTGATATATCAAAATTGACAGCTTAATAATATATGGCTTGGCCTATGAATACATTTAAATAGATCCTACCCACACCCGTGAAGACGTGGGCAAAATGTAGGTCTCGTTTAGTCTTATTTGCCTGTGAAGGGTAGGTCTCACCTGGGTGTTCTGAGGGGACGGGGGACGATGGGGGTTTTCAACTCACCGTACACGCTAATGAAGATAAAGTTTCTCCAAACTATCCTCATCCAAAACTATACTAGTAGTTCTGTGAACAGTAGACCTCGTTCCCTCCATGTTCTTATTGTTAATATAGTCTTAAGATTTCTCTTTGGATTTAAAGTTGAAATATCTTCTATAATTTCTACTTAAATTTGATGTTGATTCTTTTTTTTCTTAGTGATCAAGTTAGACAAAAACAAATTAGTATTATATACAATAAACAATAATACATTATATTCATAGAGATTAAACTTAGTTTAAGACATCAGTCTCGGAATATATATCAACAATTTAAAAAATACACCCTAGGTACTTGATCGAATGCTTAGAATTTTTAATTCAAATCATTTGAGATGCTCTTTTAAAATAAAATCTTTTGCGAGTCCATCATATTGAAAATACAGATTATGTTCAAAAATCGTTCAGCCTAGATTTAAAGAGTATCTCTGTGAAATTTCGTTAAAATTGGTCCATTTGGTAGTTATCGGGGAACAGGCATACAGATTTTTGACTGGCTGCCATATTGAAACTGATAACTAGATCAATAACCCCTGTAGATACACTGTTCATCCTAGGTTCAAAGAATGTCCCTGACAAATGTTGTAAACATTGCTCCAAAGAATTGACAGTTATCACGGAACAAAGATTCAAATGGTCAAGTTAAAACAGAATCTCGCTTTTCTCGGTCTAAAAAATAAGTAATTTACCAAAAGTCACAAATCATACGCGATATCTGCGCCCTTTAACGAATGTTAAATTTTAAAGAGGTGACCTGGACCACTGGTTTATAAGCCTTCTCTTCATGTGCCGCCACTGCCTTGTGTAATGTTCCTTTATTGGAGAGGATGACCCCTTGACCCTCAGGAAGGGGAGGGAATTGAAAGAGAGGTTGGAAACTTCTCCTTTCATGGCTACCGATAGTCATCCAATAAACTCAACTCAGAAGCTAGTGGCGTTCTCTAAAGGTGTACGTTATGACCTTGTTTTCAAAAGCATCTAAGGGCAAAGTTCAATCGTTTGAGCTACGCAATCGCAAAGATTTCAGGATTAAGGACCACATAATACTCCATATTAATCGATAATTCTATGAAAGACTAGTAAAATATAACTTACATTAAGTTATTGGAAATTTTCTAGATTTTTTATCACTGCTTCTTACTACCCGTTTGGGTTATAGGCCTAAGTACTAATTATGCTAATGAGCTAGGAATTAGGAAGGTTGAATATAGGTAAAATAAATCCGCATTTGCGTGGAGAGAGAGTGGAAAACCATTTAGGAAACCCCACCCCAATTCACCCGAACGAGATTCGAACCTCAATCTCCCCATCCTCGGCAGTATAACTCAACACGAAACTAGCGCGTTAGATAACTACGCCACTGAGGTGGGTATTTTTTTCTTACGTGCTACTAAACTGTACGATTGACAAGGTTACGTTAAGTGCTCTATTTGTGATAGAATTAAAAAAAAATAGCTTACCGTGCTCCTGATTGGCCGAAAAATAATATTTACAATAGGATTTTAGTAAGAACAACTTTTATTAAATCTTAACATTTTTATTTTTACTTTTTTCTAGCCCCGTTCGGGCTATACGCATATGTATTAATAAACCTCATGTGTTAGTTATGGATGAGGGAGGTTGAATTTAGAGGAAGCGCACCAAAGCGTGTGTGGAAAAATCCCATTTAGGAAAGAATAATCTGAGTACACCTGACCAGGATTCAAACTCCAATCTCTCCGTCATCAGCAGTCCAGTCTATTGCGAGTGTGAAACCCTGGACTAGTCGACTACAAAAACTTTTATTTATGTTAACATTGACAACATTTTATTACAATATTATTAATTTTTTTAGCACCAGGTCTTACTACCCGTTTGGTTTGTACGCTTATGTACTAATTACACTAATGGATTTAGGAATTAAGAAGGCTATATTTAAAGGAAGTGTTCTTACATTTACGTGGGGAGGGTGGAAAACCATTTTGAAAAAACACCCTCAGTATACCCAACTGAGACTCAAACCTCCATCTCTCCATCATCGGCAGTCTAGTCTACTGCAAGAGTAGAGTGTTAGACCACGCGGCTACTGAAGCGGGTATTATTATATTGTTAATTTATAGGTATTGAAAATATCTATAAAAAATGACAGCTTTTGATCACATGACTTGACGTATGACACCGTGAAAGTAAATTTATTTACTTCTTTGCTGTCAGACAGGGTTATAGCCTACCTATGAGCATTGAACTTTAGCAAAACCACATCCATGATTGCGTAATATAAGGCCGTGTTACACATAAAGGGGAGGTTGACGTTCAATGTATGGCCAGATCCTGAATGGTTTTCTAAATTTATTACAACCCCTCCACGAAAATGCGAGTACAGTTACTCTAAATTATATCTCATCATCCCCACCCTAAGCTAAAAAGTATAATAAACAACAACTAAAGTAGAGAAGAAATTACACGTGGCTTTGTCACCCAAACCCTAAAATCTATCTCTATATCTATCTATCTATCTATCTATCTATCTGTCTATCTATCTATCTATCTATCTATCTATCTATCTATCTATCTATTATTTTTAACATTAGTTTTATTTAAAATAAATATTTAACTTCTAATAAAATTAATAATTATCCTATTGAGTTCTACTACCCGTTCGTGCTATCCGATTATTTACACTTATGGAATAGGAATGAGGGAGAAAATGTTTAAAGAAAATGTACACGAATTTGCTTGGATGAAGACGATGAGAACCCATTTAGTAAAAAACATTCTTACTACACTTGGCTAGGATTCTTTATCCTACCTCCCCATCACAAGAAAAACATAAAATAAGAGATTGTCGCCTTGCAGCCCACTTTAGAAAATGTTGGTTGCATTCTCAAAATAAAAATAGTACTATAATTTGAGAAAACAAGCTATACTCTATAACGAAGATAATTGCAAAGGCGAATACGCGGGTTAAGGTGAACCTCATCTGGTCTGGATTACCGATTACATAGAGGCCAATGTTACAATCCCGGACGGCCGGATGGACTGAGAGTTTTTACTGGATTATTTATGAATTCCTTCTTCATTCAAATAAGGGTATGTTTTATTTAGAATGTACCTTCCTAATCCCTACTATTTTAGAGTAAGTAAGCTGTGAGCCCGAATTGATAGAGAAACGTGCTAAAAATGAAGTATAATTTTAAAAACATCTAAGATTTGAGGTAAATATTTAATGTAAGTTAAGTTTGGTCCAACACGTTGACTCAGTTGGAAGTCTGCCTATCTACTGGGCTTATTAAGGTCCAGGGATCAGGGTTTAATTCCTGGCGTGGCTGAAAAATGTATCATTGGTAAAATGTGTATTTTGCCTTTCGCAGTGATGAATTGACAGTTGAGGGCTGCGTGGTGTGTCTGTTCTAGATTTAAGTTACAGTAAAACCTTGGATTGCGAGCATAATTCGTTTCGTAAACGTGTTCGTAATACAAAGCACTCGTATATCAAAGTGAATTTCCCCCATAAGAAATAATGGAAACTCAGATGATTCGTCCCACAACCCAAAAATATTTAATCTAATAATGATTAATACCTTTATTATTTTCGTTATTTAAATGTAACTGTACTGTAATCAAATTTATTAATTAAATTTAATGGTGGCTGGTGTGAGGTGGACGAGAGAGATGAGAGGAGGAGGTGTGTTATTGTCTAGGACGACTTCCACTGTCACTAACGGAATAACTGCTATATGTTGGATCATTGGAATATTTTTCTTTTTGTGCGACTTTAACAAAGAATCTATCCAATGAAACTGCTCGTATTGCAAGATATCGCTCGTTTATCAAGTTAAAATTTATTGAAAAATTTTGCTCGTCTTACAAAACACTCGCAGACCAAGGTTTTACTGTAGTTTATAAGTCATGTGCTGATATTCTGATACAAGTGCACGTTGGTACGTATTTAAAATTAAATAAAAAACAGCCAACGGAACTAGCAAGAGGCGGGCAGAGTGTTCAATTTCTTCGTGGTCGACTCACCGCTTTAAACTGTAATTTATCTATATATGTGTAAGAGTTGATAGAACCCATATATATTTTCAGTGATTTTTCAAGTAGTTTTTTTTGTAATCTCTAATCATGAATACGAAAAAATTTCACTAACAATAAAATTAAGTTTTTTGTAAATACTATATCTGAAGAAATATTTGAAAATTATTAAAATAGTTTAGTAAAGAATGATAAATTGAAAATGCTATAAGTTAAAATAATTTTTACCTATGAAAAATACAACTATTTACACAGATCTTTTGCTATAAAAATATTTTTTTATTAATGATTAAGATATTTTCACCCTCAATTTTACAAGAAAGTAGATACAAATAATATGGCCTAGTTACTATCAGCTATGTCGATTCTAAACCCTGCGTTCCAGGTGAGATGGAAGTGAACGAGGACTGAGACAAGTATTTTTACAGTTTTTATAACAAAAAATCTGCTGGGCCAAAATTAGTAGATTATTTCTTCATTTTAGTTTAATTATCTTCATACAATAATTTCAATAGTTCATGAATATCTGTCACGATCACCCTGGAATTCGATTATAGTTTCTACTCATAATTTAAAATGTTTATGACCAAATTATGTCCATGACAGTTATTTAAAAATTGTTGACATTACTATGTGTAGAAAATTAAATTAGCTAGATCTATTGAATCCCTGGGATTAAGGATGAAGAAAGGATGACGATATTGTGGATTTGAGGCGGCTTCATAATGATGAGTTGCATGCCCTCTACTCATCCCAAGCCATTGTTAGGATAATAAACTCTCTTAGATTATGGTGGGCAGGACATGAGGCGAGAATGGGAGGTTCTAGAATCTTGTTCAAGATACTGACTGGAAAATCCAATGTGAAGAGACCATTGGGAAGATCTAGATTCAGATTAGAGGATAACATTAGAAGGTACCTGAAAGAGATAGGGTGTAATGAGTTGGACTGGATAGAATTAGCTCAAGATAGAGATAAGTGGCGTACTTGTGTAAGTGCGGCAATGAAATTTCGAGTTGCTAATGCCATAGAGTAAGTAAGATCTACAGAAGCAATATTTTATTTACTGTCCTAAAATAAATTGTGATCATAATTTTTTTTTAAATATTCATGTTTCCTTGTTCATGCATAGAGGTAAGTCAATACAATGTAGTTATTAAGTAACCGAAGGTCTGATCTACTAAAGAAACCCTTGAAATTCAACCAATATATAATATTATAAAATATGATAATAAGAAGAGCGACTAAAATATAGATTAAGATATTTATACTTAATCTCTAAAAAGTGCTTGCTATTTCACTAAAATAAAGACACTCCAAAATGCAATTTTTAAAAACTAATATGATAAACATTTTATTTAAAAAGGCTCTTTTTCTAAGTCTCTGTCAATATATTTAAGCCCAGCTCCTGATAGGTTTTATATGGAGGAGGGGGTGATTGCTTACTTAATTTATAAACACGGCTGACATAAGTCATAGGTTAAGAGCACATATCACGGCTAACTAATCAGGAAATAAGACAATATTACGCTAGAATCAGAGATCGTATTGGAGTCAGGTTTTCTGCATTCTTCATTTGACAAGCAAAGTTAGACTTTTTATATTTAAAATCACTTCTTATTAACGTAGAGGTTATACGCAAATGTACTAAGTATGCTAATGAGTTAAGGGTGAGAAAGGTTGAATTTAGAGTAAGTGCAAACCCATTTGCGTGGAGGGAGGGAGAAAAAAACACCGTCAGTAAACCTGACTAGGATTCGAATTCCAATCTCTGTGTCATCAGCAGTCTATTCTAACATGAGAATGACGCCTTAGATCATGCGGCTACCGAAGCAGGTGATAAATTAAAAAGATTTTCCCTTTTAAAACCCATTTTTAATGTATTTTTAATATTGCAAAACTGTTTCGCTAGTCTCAATTTCACAGTTTTTAAAGTATGATCCAAAAAACCAGCCCACCATGTGGCGTTTGGTTCGGTCTATACTAGTACTACCTACCAAAGTTAGGTGATATCCGTGAGGTGAAGTGTGTTCTTAAATATTGATTTGACCAGTGAAATCGTCTGTCGGCTTCGATACTTTCAATCAGTTGGAAAGGGATGTCCAGGCTACAAATGATATAGCCTATGTCAGTTAAGTTCGAGATTTACCTAATTTGCTTCAAAACATAGTTAACACACTCCCGTAGTACTATGGAAATATTTACTTAGTCGTTAAAGAAACCAACTATACAAAGTTTGCGTTACTATATACATGTTTATTAGCCGAATCTATATTAATAAAACTAAGAGTTTGTTGTTTGTTGTCATGAATATTGCGCGATATCTACCGCACGCAGAAGTCTTAAATTTTAAAATTATTAGCTCCTGTGCACTAACATATGCACATAAAAGCTGGAATTTAAATTTTTTTTATTCAATTTTTTAATTTTATTAAAAGCCTGGGTCTGAAGAAATAAAATGAAGAGTTTTTTACTGTATTTTTTTAAGCAAAGAATGGCGTTGCCCAGGGTACCTCTGCTAGTTAGCAATAATTGCGACTTAACAAATAGATTTAATAAAGTTTCCCTAGTTTAAATTGAAAAGTTCGCTATAAGGAACTTTTTTACTCTTGTTTAAAACACAGAAAAGCTAAAAAAAAATTTTTTTTTGAGATTATACCTTGCTCTCGAAAGTTCTAGCACACTGCTTCTAAATGTTTCCAAAACATTTGTAATTAATCATGAACAGAGGCTTAGATTTAGTGCAAAGGTGGACACTTCCTTCAGGTGGTGATGTAGTTAACGCGAGAAAAGGACAGTGGGTTTTGCACTTTTTATAACAAAACTTTTTTTTGGGAAAAATAAATAAAATATTGCTTCACTAGAAACAATGAGTTTAATTTTCTTCACGTGGTGATAGCAGTTATAACGGTCAAGGGTGTCCTGGATTTTAATGATAACTCTTTTTGTTCATTTATAAAGTTTCTTTTCAAATGCTGCTATGCTCGCAACATATATTCAATAACTATTGATATCATCATGTAAAGTGACAAATGAAGAAGTCCCAAAATGAATGGGGGAGAAGAGAACTATTTTGGATGGGATTCTTCGGTACAAATAAAACTGGATTCGACACATCCTAAGGAGAGATTGTCTTCTGCACGACATAGAAGGAAAGGTTGAGGGAAAGAGGAGCTTAGGAAGAAGGAGGATTAAAATATTGTATGACTTGAAGGAAAAAAGAACATTCTAGGAGCTGAAGGAGGAGGCAGAGGACAAAGCGCATTGGCGGTCTAATTTCTCTGACAAAAGGAATTGACCTGTCGTAAGACAGAATGTCTAATATTAATAACAATAATAAAGAAAATTAAACTATGTTTCTATTGGAGCCACACTCCATTTAAGAAAATTCATATTCATCTATTTTTTTTTTAAATTCTACATTTCAAATCCCTTTTCCATTGGGGTGAATATGAGTTCAGCCCGGACGGGTAGTAAAACATGGTACACGCAAAATAAATACATTGAAAGATAATTCTAGAAGGGGATGGATACTTTAAATTTGTCATTTAAATATCCCCATATGAAGAAAACCGATAGAAAAATACTCAAACACCCACATGTTGGGCACGAAGATTAGACGTCAAGCTCATCTAATTTGATTGGACTGTGACGGGGAGGTCAGGGTTATAATCCCGGTCGGTAATACGAAGGATAGGTTTTTTCCCCCCTAAACGGTATCCCACTTTCTCAACATACAAATGATGTTCCACGTTCTATACATTCTATATTATTCAGCACTAACCCATTGGTGTAATTGGTTGAGAACGAACACATTGGTTTAGAAAAAATCCAAGCTTTTAATATATTTTACCAATTTATTTAATTTTATCATTGAGGCATGTTTGTGGATCATAAAACCTCTCAATTTACATGATACAATTTATATAAGCTAGAACATTATACTTATTACTCCTAGACTGTACGTGTCTATCCGCTGTTCCTGCACTGGATATTACTGAATATTCTTAACGGGTGCTATTTCATTCGAGGCAAGAGAGACATAGTGATATATAATGTAAGTTAATTTAACAACATAGTCTATATCACCACACATTTTACTGGGTTTAATATCATATGATTTTCACAACTAAGTTATTTGATAGAAAATTGAAATATTTTTTTAAAATGCTAAATTAGGCCAGTGTGGTCCAACTGGCGGCCTACGGGCCAAATTTCACCCGTGTTTACTGAAAATGTGACTCTCACAGCATCCTGAAGGAAAATTAAGGTGAAACCTTCGGTGGCAAATGTCAAATAGCTAGTGATTCAAGTATAAATAAGTATATAAAAAGGTAATGAATGCATTTTATTATACATTTATTTGATTAATAAAAATATGACCCACTATGCGGCCGCATAGTCTAAGTCGTGGTAAAATATACTTTCGATGACGGGTAGATCGAGGTTTGAACCTTGGTCGGGTGCTATAAGGATGGTTTTTTCCCAAAATGGTTGTTCATGAAAATATAGGTACAATTCCTCTAAATATAAGGTTTCTAATCCCTAAAACCATTAGCATGATTAGTACATAAGCGTATAAACTGAACTTTAAGTAAGACAAGGCGCTAAAAAAAATTAAGGTGTATAAATATATATTTATATTGCTGAGTAGTTTTGTGAAAGAGCGTGTGCGTGCATATTTAATAATACATTTTTTGCTGAAAAATTTACCTACCTATCAATAGTAAAAAGTGTCATACGTATTGAAAATAAAATTGTTTATTGAGTATTGTTTGTAGGCCTATATTAAGTTGATGGGACTACTAAATATGTATATGGCCCGCTGTGCAAACTGATAATTATATTTGGCCCTTGGGATGGTAAACGTTGGACCAACCTGGATTAGGTCAACCCCTGATTTACCAAGCAACTAAATATTCAGAAAGTGTACAGTGTTCTAAGAAGAGGTTCATTCTTAAGCTGCGTCCAAACTAGTGAGCCGAGCCTCAAGCCGAACCAAGTCGCGGGCCAAACTTCAACATTATTACGAGCCATATTTTGCTTCATATATTTATGTAATTTGGTGGATGACACACGCAATGAACAGGGAAAAATTTTAATTGGCTGCCTCATAATTTATTTACACCTTGCAACAAAGAAAAAATGACAGGACAGACTTTGGCGGAAAACTCAAATATACTTAAGGAGAGCGGAATTTAGTGGAAATAGTTTGCTCAACTAACTTAGGTTTCAAGAAATTAGTGGCCAATACAAAAACTTAACTTGAATGTCATTAAGGGATTAAGCATCTAATTATATTGATTGGGTCAAAAGTGCAAAAAAACCAACTAGTTTACGTTTAAGACAGACCATAAGTGTTCAAGAACGACCACAATAACATTACGTTTCTTAACAAACGGTGACTCTTATACCATTCTGCCATACCTATTGAAGGTTTCTGAACAGAGTATAGGCTACATAATATATAACTAATAAAGTAGATGATAATTAATCTTGTGGTGTAGGAATGAGGAAATAAGCATTTTAGAGGTAATATACCCTCATTTGCGCGGAAGGAGAGTGGGAAAATATAGGAAAAACCACCCTTAATAGACCGGACCGGGACTCGAACTCCAATATCCCCACTTTTACCACGCCAATCCAACACGAGATTGACAAGTTAGACCACTACGCCACTGAAACGGGCTGGGACATATTTACAGTCTATTCTTTTATATACCCCTCTCTCTCTCGCCAGAGGAAGTTTCAAACTTATTTTAAGTGTGCAACAAATTTCTAAGAGAAAATATTACTATCATTTTAGAGTTTACAGCACGCTAGCTGTGACCTGGCGGTCTAGGGGTAAGGTGTCGGACTTCTGTGCTGAGGGTCCGGGGTTCAATCCTCGGTCCCAGCACAGATTTATCTGATTGCCAAACCCTTCCTTCATCTCTGACAAGACGTGTATTAATCACAACTTGTGAATGTGAGGAATGCCAGGCCTTCACCGTGGTTCGGATCCCACGTTAAACTGTAGGTCCTCCATTTCATCTCACAATCACCCTACCATTGCACATTAGCGTAAGTGCGTATAACCCTAAAAGGTAGAAAGACGCGGTAATAATAATAATAATAATAATAATATAATAAAATAACAATAAAATAATATAATAATAATAATAACACGCGAGTAATCATGTAACTATAAATATTGTTTTTAAAGATTAAATTAATTTTATTTATTTCCCTCAGCCTATTATAAAACGAATTTGCATTTAATATATGACAATAACAAAAGAAAAATATTAATTTCAAACAAAATTTCAAGGTGTGGTAAAATTTATAACACGCAACTGCTCATCTAGTATTTCAAGTGCATGTGACGGAGGTTTAATTAGAAATAAACACTATTTTAAAGTTGCAAGTGTTTCGCCTCACAGCGCCGTCCAGTGTATTCTGAGTCGAGCCTCTTTTGGTGTTCGCCAAATTACTGACATTCACTGGGTTGCCGCGAGCATTCAGACGAACCCATTTATCCAACCTTAACGAGGCTCAGATCAAGGATCGCTCGTTAGTCATGACGCTGCTTTATAAGATTATATTGTATATTGATTGAATTTAGATAATAAACATGGAAAAAATGTGAATTTTTAAAGGCTCAAGTGTAGCAGATTGCAGTTTTTTTGCAAAACTTTTTACCACCTAGCCAACTTATCCGAATTTTAACTTTACTGAAGGAAAGGGATGAGTAAGGTAGATTTATAGTAAATGTACACGAATTTGTAGAGCTAGTAAGGCATTTATGAAAAACTACTCTCAGTATATCTGGTGGGGATTCGAATCCTGGCGTCTCCATTGCTGGTAGGTCAGTCCATTTCAATAATGATGCCTTAGACCATGAGACAACCAATATGGGTTTACTCCTGTCTCGACTATAGACTTTATGCACTGTCTCGTAATAATAGGTCTATAGGCTAAATTCATGATGTCGCTTATAAAAACAAAAGACTGTTAGCTCAAGTATCCTATGCGGCAGAAACAGGAACTATTACTTTATGTTAAGGAGGATGTAGAAAGTTTTTGAAATGCCCTTTTAAAAGATAACCAAATTACTGCAGAGTCGGTCGTAAACCCTACAAATAGCGAACTATCGCCTCAGAACACACTTTAAAAAAAAATAAAAATAGAAAAAGATGGTGTAGAAGAGACACTTTTATAAGACTAAAAAAACACAAGTTCGACGTCCTTTCAGTGTAAGGTGTTCGTTGCACTCATCTATATTTATATTTCCTCGGGACATGAAAACAGTTTGGAGACATTCCTGTTAAACGTTCCACCAACTTTTGAGAGAATTAAAGCCTCGTCTATACACTTCGAACCCTTAAATTCTTTACGAACCTACTGCATATCCCAGAGACTCGCTTCAGTGGTCGTATGGTTTAACGCACTATTCTTCAGATAACGAGACCACAGATAGCGGGGAGATTGGGTTTCGAATCTCAGTCATGTGTACTGAGAGGGGTTTTTCCAAAATGGTTTTCCACTCTCCTTCCAAGCAAATGTGGATACACTTCCTCTAAGTATAGCCTTCCTAATCCATTATTGTAGTTAGTACATACTCGTACAGCCCTAACGGGTAATAAGATACGGTGCTAAAGAAATTAATATATATACATCCCAGAGGTGGGCAAACTGTAGCTCCCGAAGCTACTCTGTGCGACTCCTGAGACAATATTGGTGTCATTGCCATTTTTCCTAAAATTTAATATTATCTCTTTGAGAATCTTTGAACTTACTGGTTAACGTAGTAGTATTTTGTGCCAACGATAAACAAACAGCAAACATGGCGAGGAACCATTTTCAATAGATTACGAAGAAACGAAAACATAATCAAAACATGTTTCAAACAAATATGGATGATGCAACTGGACTCTGTGTTATCAGTTATCACACTTAATACATGTAAGTTCAACGCTTGCGGCGGTAGTGCAATACGTTTGTGAATAATGACTACTTAAGATTGTTTAGTTAAAGTTATAAAACCCTTGTGTAGAATTAATGAATAACAAAATAGCATTAAACGGAGATACGAACAAGAAAAAGGGTGTTTAACAAACAATGGGAAGACGATTTTGCTTTTACTATTAAGGATGAAAAGGCTCTGTGCCTTATCTGTCATACATCCATCATCCACTTTAAAGTCAGTAATTTAAAGCGGCACCATGAATTTAACCAAAACAAATTTGAATATCAAATTACTCCTGAATCAGAACTGCGAAAATAAACCTATCTCCCCTCTGTAAGCAAAGTGATTTGACTACTGTAACTAGTTTGGTTAAATCTTGGGAAATTGCTCAAAGCAAACTAATTTACAATCATGGGGAATTTATAAAAAAAAAATAGAATATTAGCAATGTCATTGCAATTCTCACTCCAAAGAACTAATAAACTTAAAGAGGAAATATAACAAATTCCTATCTCTTGCCGCACTAATGAAAGACGTATTTCTGAATTTAAATTTAAAATCGTAAGCTCATTGAAAAGTGATCTGAAAAGCTGCGTTGTTTTCAGCTTAGCATTAGATTAATCAGCAGATATTTAAGATATAACTCAGTAAGCTATATGTGTTCGCTGTGTTCTAAACAATGCACGATGGCAATGTAAAATAGGAATTCTTAAACCTGGTAAGCTTAAAGAAAACCATGAAAAAATGCACTAAAAAAAGCTTTATTAAATGCTCAACTACCCCCACATAGACCTGTTAGCATCGCAACAGATGGAGCACCAGCTATAGTATGTCAAAACACTTGCCTAGTTGGGTGATTCACACATGATCTCCACTATCCTAAAGGCTTCTTTATTTATTGTATCATCCACCTTGAGCGTTCCATAAGCAAACCCTTTAAGTTCAACAATGTCATATATTGCGTTTTAAAAATTGTGAATTTCATTCGGACATGTTTTAAAACACACCATGAATTTAGAAATTCTATTGAGGTGCATAAGCTTGAATAAAAGTCTAGTCATGTTTCATTTTACTGTATTGTAAGATGACTATCAACTACCAATCTTATGAATAAGTTTGTTGCTATTTTTTTTAAACGATAGTCGCTTTCGTAAAATAAAAGAAAAAGAACCTCCCAAAACTATAAGATAACGAATAGGTACAGGTTTTTATGTTCTTTACAGATATAACGCAATGCAACATCTAAATATTTACATCTGGAACGTCAAGTAAATAACAATGTTATTACAGAGCTTGCCCAGTCAGCTTTCAGAAGAAAATAAAGATTTCTCAAAGAGCTTTGTCAAAAAATAAATTTGACCACTTTACCAACCTTAAATTAAGAAACTGCTTTTCCTGGTGTTGAAATTAAAAACAGTAAACCGAAACAATAACAAGGAAACTAAAAACACTTTATAATGATTTTTAGAACAGGTTTAAGAAACTAAAAAAAGCCAAAGCCGTGTTTTAAATTTCTTGTGAATCTTTTGTGCTTGATGTCATCAACGATGGGTGTCCTACTTTTGCATATTTTTCCTCGGATGTTGCTTCATGATAAACAGAGCTTATTGAGCTGCAGGAAGATGTGAATTTGAAGCTAGTACAAAAAAATCTCTTTTCTAATTGACTCTTAGAAACAAATTCCAGTAGCAAAGTATCCCAAACTTTAGAAAACTGTCTTCTGACTACTCTGTTTTTGGGACAACTTACTGCTGTGAATCTTTCTTCTCTGTAATTAAATTTGTCAAATTAAACATCGTGCTATCCCCTCTAACAGCCACTTCACTGAGCATCTTAGAACAACTTTGATATTCTACCAGAAAAAATTTAAAATATTAACTGAAAAAATTAAAACTCAAAGTCTTCATCGAGCACAGATTAAACTAATTTTGCTTTGGTGAGTAGGACTTCTAGTTATATTTTTTATTACTATTAAAATTTTAAAATAATATTTTCTGTGGATCTTGAACATTAAAAGATATATGAAAAATATTTTATGTGGCGCTTCTTATCGAAGAACTTGCCTACCCCTCACACACCTCTCAAAATTTTAATTTTTTTTTTGCGGTAATTTTGTATTTTTAATCACTTGATATCGTGCCAACTAAGAGGAAAGTTTAATAATTTGTCAACTTCAAATTAATCGAAATAAAGCAAATCCACTTAAGTATGGTCGAACAGTCCAAGGCTTCACTTTCGTGATATACTGGCCTTCCGGTGACGGGAATATTGGGTTAAAATCCTTGTCAAGTTTACTGAGGATGATTTTTTCGTAAACTGTGTCCCACCTTCCGCTCCACACCAATTCAGTTACATTTTTTTCTAAATTCTACCTTTAACACCTGTTTCCCATCAGCCCAAGAGGGTCGTAATGAGTGGTGCAAAAAAAAAATACTCCAGAAAATTCTATAAACACAATAAACATTTGAATTTAAAAAATGATATTTTTAGTTAAAATAACGATAACATTTATCTATTTGAATTTTCTAGATAAATGAAAATGCATTATCTTTAGGAAATTGCAACAATTTCCTTTACCTACCATGTATAGTAAAGTTTATATCTTGGCAAACTGCACATGATATAAACATAATACTTCCCTAACCGCCCTCTTGGTCGAGTGGTTAGCATCCCTGGCTACTACTCTAGAGCAGTGGTCACCAAATGGAGGGCCGCGGTCCGCATCCACACAGCAAATACATTTTTAAGGACCTCGACGAGATAGCGATAAACAGAAGAAATGATGCTATTTCGATGGTGAGCAGGTAGTAGACATGGAAGGCCAGCAATAATAAATAAGTAAAATAACTTAAAGGAAATAAAATCACGTTTTTGAATTATTATAGTCCTATAGGTCTTGAACTTGAGTCATTGTTAAAGTTTTGCCGGACCGCGGAAGTATGTCGAGTTTTAAAACGGACCTCTATGAAAAAAAAATGGTGACCCCTGCTCTAGAGGATCCGGATTCGATTACCAGTGTTATCATAGATATATTTCCCGAACGGGAAGTATTCCTATGATTGCCATGGTCTGAATTATTAGGCTTAAGTTAGATTCAACACTTCTAATGGCACCCTAATAATCATCATTATTATCACATCAACTCATTGGGGCAAAGTAAAAGGAAACTAAATTGTTTCGAAACCTCAGAAGATGGTCACGTATCCGCTACTGTCGGTACAAGACTAGAAATGTCTAGCCACCAAATTCTGGTAGCATACGCTTGGATAAAAAAAATCTCCCCGTGGTGTAACTGGTTAAAGCAGCCGTCTTAAATTTAAAGTTTGTTATTAAGATAGTACTGAGTATTAAAGAAACTATGTTTTCAGAGTTTATGTTAAAACACTAAGTAATATCAGCAAGTTTTAACTGTTAAAAAGCGCTTGAAAATAGTTCAGTTTACTTAAGACTCACCCGAATCAGTGGGCGAACAGACTAAACGTCAAGTTCCGTCTAGTAGGCCTACAGTTTGCTTATTATGGGGAGGCTGGGTTCAAATGATGGCTGGGGCTACAGAGGTCATTTTTATTCATGGTTTACCACTCTCCCTCTACGCAACTGCGGATACATTTCTTTTAAATTGCTACCTTTATCACCCCTACCTCATAAATATAATACTACCGAGAATCGATATACATATTTAATTGCAATATTAGGGCAAGGATGAGTAGTGTTTAATCTAAACGAAATATACTTTAATTAGCAGGATAGGAATAGGAAACCATTGAGAAAAAATGCCCTCAGTACACTTGGCCGGGATTCTAACCCCAGCCCCCTCACCACCGACAAACTAGACTATACGAGCTTAACGATGCGGGCTTATTTTAATTAAAGATCCATGAATTGAGAATAAAGACAAAACTCAAGCGTTTGTTTGAAAGCTAAACTAATGAAGGCGCTTGTAAGGATTAGCAATTAGTGCTAACATAATACTAGGGTAATTCAATTACTTGCAACCTACACTCTCAACCAGATTCATCAACTTCTATGAGTATCAAGCTCTCTACTCGTTGCGCTTTGACATGAAAAATATCATCTATCATCTGGCGCGGCCTTGAACCTATTGAATTGTTTCTTTGGCAGTCCTAATTAGTATTAGTTTGTTTGATTTAATAGCGCTCTCTTGTATTTGTAATAGACACAAGCGATTTCATTTAGTTAATGTAAGAGGATATTATACCTGTGCCGCCATTGCTCGCAAATGTGGTTAAGTACACCTTGTAGACCAGTAGGGAAATCATACTCACGTTACAATAACAAATGGTATTGTATATTATTTTACGTTTTTGAAAAGGGTAATAATGTGCTGACTGACCTATAATTTAATTTATTTCATTACGTGCCTATAGAGCTTTACCAAATTCGTTTAGGTTAAATCGTAATTCAGAAGAAAACCATAAACAGAATCTTAGAACCTTAGAACTTAACTAATTAAGACATTTCCATAAACATTTTTCATGATCACAACATAAAATTAAGAATAAAATATTTGATCCATTGTAATGCTCTGCTTCCTGAAGTAAAGATTCCGAACTAAGGTACGATTTGAATCAAAGAGGAAAGGAAATACCGTTAACGGTAAAGGCAGTGCCAAGCGAAGGTGGTGTAAGAGGGAGAGGACCAAATAATGTACGCCCATCTACTTTTTCGGCCTCAGTTATTGAAGAAAACAAGCAAATAAGATCACAGGTAATGAAAGTCCAACACAAGTTTATGTTGGCTCAGAGCAATTCATGCAAATTATTACCACCTATCTAATAGAAGGAAATGTGCTAAAACAAAACTTCAATAATGTGGACTATATTAGAAAAGAAAGAGTGAGACCAATAAAAGAGTGTTATGATTATAAAGAGATAGCAATAAGTCCAGTCTAGTTTCCCAGTGGTGGAGAGGTCAAAATTTGAATACCAACTGGATATAATGAAGGGTTTGTTCTCCTAAATTGTTTCCCATCCTTATTTCCCGCAAAAGCAGATCTTCTTTCCTATAAGTTAAATCTTTTTTATCCTCTACCTATTAGAGTAAGTATGCGGATAACATAACCCAAATGGGTATTATGATGAGGTGTATGAAAAAATTATAGAGGGATGTAATATAATTCAAGGGTCTTTATCAAAAAAACAGTCGATGAACCTATTTTTAAAAAGACCAAGGGAAACATAAAGTGAATGTGCTAGATAATTTATATTAACAGCTTTGTGACTTTTTCCGTATGTAGCAACCATGCATCCCTTTAAAAATTAGAGCTAGCCAACAGATTTCTACCAAAATTGTATAACAGAAACACTCACAATACCTACTTTGGTGTATCCTAAAGTTATTGTTTCTCCACGACTTTTTGTAGTCAGGATTGTCTAGATTTTTAAAATAAGCTATTTTTATCATATATGGCGATAATTATATGCCATATATAATTTACTTACACTTGTTTAAAATTGGTTTATTAGGACTGAAAGGCTTTAAATGAGCCAATATAAGCTCTACGAAATAAAAACCAAAGTTTATTCAAGCTATGTGGCTATGTGTTTTGGTTCAAATATTTAAAAATGCAAAACATCCCTTTCAAAAACTTTTTTTTTCCAAGTATATATTATTTGATTCAGGAGTGTCCAGGTATATGAAACATAATTATTGATCACATTTTTCGATCAAAAATTAACACAAATACGGAATGCGAAAGTTATCGGGCCGATACTGATTATGTAATAGCCTACTTCAAAAATATAAAATATAAAATTAAATATATTAAATAAGAATTATGTACAGGATGAGAAAAAATCTTTGAGAAATCCCAAGGTATAACGCGCTACTCTCGCAATAAACTGGACTACCAACTATGGGGAGATCGAGGTTCGAATATCGGTCGGGTGTACGGAGGGTGGTTTTCCAAAAAAGTTTTTCACTATCTCTCCACTCAAATGCGGGTACATTATAGCGTTACCAGGCCACCTCATGACTTACTGGGTAGGCGCAGGCGTATAGCGGTAGACAACGTTAATATGGCTAACAGTTTAGCGCATGCGCGAGCAATAATTCCAAACGGCACACATGACAAATCGTCAAGGTCAAGTCAAACTGATTTCCCACCACTTAGGAGACAGCCAAAGTAGTTTTATAATAACATTTAATAAAACATTAAAACAATACATGATCTCTTAAATGAAACACGCATCGGGCAATAGCTCCCGACCCTGCGCCTGCAGGGTTTGTTGCTGCAAAAAAAAACCCACACAAGTGTGTATCCAACTGCGGATTGGTCAAAGAAGGATTAACCATTCGTCATCCGCTCCCTCAAACTGAAATACGGTAGACGCTAATCCCATAGAATTTAACCAAACACGTCAGATTTGATTTAATTAATCTCGAAAAACTCCAACGAATTTGGAAAAATTTGAATTTTTTTTTTATGTTGTATCTTATTTTCAGGAGCCAGAGATTGCCTTACAAAGCGTCTTTTGAGACTTTAATCTAATAGATTTTCCCTGGGTAGAATAACCCTCGGAATCCCCGCCATACCAGGGGGGTATTCCATACTCCCAGTTTCCCAACCCGGAGAAAAATATTGCGGGCACCCTTGTGCCCGAGAGCTTAAATTTTTTTAAATCCGTTAAGTTTTGACATTAAAAAACAATAAAACATTGAGTTACATTCATTAAAAATTAAATATATACTATTAAGTTTTCTTTCCAACCAAAACAAAGTCAACTTATAAAAGTATGACCGAGGTGGGTGAAAATTAAACAACAAAAAGAATTTGAATAAGATTTCTTTACACAGACTATAATTTGTAATATTAAAACGTCTTAGTTATGTATTTTTCGTTTCATATCTTATTAATACTGCATATATGGGCACCCTAAATTTAATAAAAGCTATCATTTTAGTTTATTAATTAATTTATGTATTGCAAAACAGCATGAAACACATAAATTTTCTCCCCTGATTTCTGGACCTTGTGTGTAGAAACAGTACTCTCTGTGAAATATGAAGGGGTGCGGTTAGAATGTAAAAGTTAATTTGAAATAAAGTCACACGAGAGAGAAGTTTTCTGAAAGAACCTCTCTCATCAACACTGCAAGGAGAGACGTGACTTAGCATCGAACCGCTGACACGTGGCCTGGGGAGGAGATATTCACGGAGAGGACGACATCGTTGCAGTAGTCAATCCGCAGCTTGTCACAGCCAGACCTCGATAGAAATAGGTCACATCTCACAGCGCATGGTCTACATTTCCATCCCGGAACTAGGCCCGATACTAAACAATAAAGAGTTTGTCACTGAAGTTCAGTCGGGACTTTATAGACGGATCGATACATAAATAAACTTAGTTGAAAGTTAGAACATATGGTGGATCTACTTTCATGTATTCATATGCCAAATCACGTGTTTTGTATAACTGTGCCAATTTTGACAACTGTCAGATAAATAAAGTAACCTTTTATCAATATTGGTTAGTCACCCACTACGGTGGCCGCATGGTCTAACGCGCTACTCTCGCAGTAGAATAGACTGACAATGACGAGGAGATTGAGGTTCGAATCTCGGTCAGGAGTACTGAGGGTGGCTTTCCCTAAACAGTTTTCCACTCGCTCTCTCTCTCTTCAAGCAAATGCGGGTACACTTTATATAAATATAACCTTCCTAGTCCCTAAAGCCTCTAGCGTAATTATTATATAAGGATATAAACCAAACGAGTAATAATAAAACTTGGTGCTAAAAAATTATTGGTTGCTTAATTTAAATTAGTTTAAAAATGACACTGGGACACGGGAATCTAACCCAGGACCTTGGCTTAGCACGTCAATTCTCTACCACTGACTCATGAGTGAAGAGTGGCCATAAGCACGAGACGAATCCCGGATAGCCAAGTGGTAGACCAATGGCGCGCTAAACATGAGTGTTTCGGCTTTGGCTCCCGTGTCCTGGTGTCATTTTTTAGCAGGTTTAAATTAAATGAAATATGATCCCTTCCAAACGGAAATTCCTGTAGTTGTAATGATTTTCAACCCGTGTGTTGATATTTATTAATATTAATTGGTCTAATTTTACTTTTTAATAGGCCCTTATAGATTTATATCATTGTCAGTTTGATTTTTTTTTTACTGGGGTTATTAAACGTGCTCTTTCCTTAGCTATCCGATTATATACACACACAGGTTACAGTATGACTTAACTGAGAGAATTCTTTTTCTATAGTCAATTCCTTATTGTTAAACATAGAAGCCTCAATCTTAACAACCATAAACAATTTGTTCGTGCCAAGAAATGAACCTTGGACTAATAGTTTGGTTTACAGACGTGATATCAACCCAGCTAAGGAGAATCCAAATGATTTTTTGTACACGTGGTTATAGATAAATACACTAAGTGAAGGAGATTATAATCATGTCGGTAGGGTTTTAGGCCTCTATGACATAATTTATTGTCCAAATAATGGAACAATATGAATTGTCAACATCATTTTGTTTGTCAACACCACATTTTAATGAAGCTCAAACAACTTGCTTGGCAAATGGAAACGTGCTAAAATTAAACAGACCACCTTCACCAAACATGTATGCAAATAAATATAAATAGGTTATTCAAATATATCATTTTGAATTTTACTAAACATGTTTAGTTTTTAACTTACTATACGGTCGTGAAGGAAAGAAAATTGTTTGTAATCGTCAAAAAACTTATCTAGGCATTAGAACCAATAATTAAAAAATGATTTCAATCAATTGATAATGTATATTTTCATATTTTTAATAAAGTGATATCTCAAAATAATGTTGTCAGTGGATTTCCAAACATATATATTTACATTTTAATGGATTTTAACTATCATAATTTATTTTTAGTTATTAGGTATATTTGTTTGTCTGAATAGTTACTAAATTGATAAAACTTTGGTCAAATTATAAACGATAAGAAATTTATATTTAGCTGTGTTTGGATATAAAATATGACTAAAACTTTTAACACAATCTATTTTGATTAATTTTGTTTTTTTAAAATAATGTATGTTCGAAGTGGTGTAAAGATAAATTCTCTTCAAAATAGCAATATGAAGTAAATAAATAATTATTATTTATGCTTCATATCTCGGTGGGGTGTAAAGAGGTTTTTTCCTTAATGGTTTTCCAAATCTCTCTAACTTTTTCATTATTAATACATTCAAAATCAAGGTGGAAGGATAACTTAGAGAAAATGCACCCGCACTAGCGTGGAGAGGGGATGACATGGCTACAGTAGTAAATGAAAACCCATGAGGCATCCTGCGGAGATTCAAATCTTGATCTCCTTTCATCAGCAATCCAAATATCCCTCGACGCAAATGCATATAAAATACCCTCCTCATCCCTAACCTAATGGTGTAAATATGTTTGGTTGAACCGGTAGTAGGACTTGGCATGCAGACAAATATTTGTATGTGGTACAACGCATTGAGTTTATTCCAAATACGTTTACCGAGAGTTTTATCTTAACTTATAACAACATATATATAAAACCATCGCTTCTTACGACCTGTTCAGGTTATATGCATGTTTAACACTAAAAAGAGATTAATAAATATCATATGTTTATATTTATCTACCCACACTAGAGCGGGGAGACTTCGGGAAAGTAACACTGCTTCACCGCGGGACCCCACTCACTCACATATGTTTATCTTACAGTAAACTCTTACCGCAGCCACAACATACGCACATGAAAGGCAGTGTTTATGATTGTCTAAGTTCTAATCTTTTAACTGTCGCTATCATTATTGTAGCTTTGTAAAGGAAGGAAATTTTATCTTCTTTAACTATGTACTGTACATAGTTTAAATGTTATGTTTATAAAAATAAATTACAGAAAGTAAATTAAGGTTATATTTTGGTTCTCATAACTAACTTTACCATAAGCCTCCCGAATTCTCTGGGAGTCCCTGTTAGAATACAAGCCTCTAGAGATGTGTAGTTCGCGATTCAATTTGAACGATTATTCTAACTAAAATAGATCAATTAGTTCACCTTCTCGACGTGATATAGTTCAAAGAGGGACTATAGGTTGAGGAGACAGTAAACAATCGCGAGTCTTTACCAAACTTTGACACAGAAATGAAGTTAACAAAATTATACTCCGAGCTTCTCTCATGTGTTACGCTACTATTGTTTAAGTTGAAAAGAGGTTTAATGTTTTCTTTTACGTTCCCCTCGTTCAGAAAATCTACCCGCTGCCTCTTTGCAGCTCCTCAACCCCAAGCAATAACATCTTTGTCTCAATCAATATAATCACTGGCATAAGTGCAGGTTATAAACTAGTGAAGTACTGAACTGCAAGCTGTAGATCAACGAACGATTGAACTAAGTACATGAACGGTTCATTTCAGTGAACTGAATCACTTTGAGATATAGTCAAATTTCATAGGAAGAACAGTTTAGAAAATACAAACTTTTTCATTCAGTCAACATTGTTAACATTTTACTATATTGGGAGTGTTATTTTAGTGGTATTGATCTAGCAAAAGTAGCAGTTGCAGATCATATTATGACCTGACGCATGAATATATTAAAATGGATTTAGCAACTTTAATAACTGTTAAATACAGTTTTTCCTACCAGAATTCTACTATATTCCCAAAAACGTGTAGTTTTGCCCACATCTACCGAAACCCATTCCCCTGTACAGTAGAGTTTCATGTGTAGCCTCATAAGCCCACCTGTGAAACGCTCTTATCGCGATTCAAACAGTTTGGATGTGACCAACCAAGTTCTCTGGTCCAATGGCAGGTGTCAGGCTACATAGGCAACCCCTTGTGCTCAGTCACAAGCAGCCAAGTTCTCTGGTTCAATGGCAGGTGTTAGGCTACATTGGCAACCCCTTGTGCTCAGTCACAAGCGGCCAAGTTCTCTGGTTCAAATGGCAGGTGTTAGGCTACATTGGCAACCCCTTGTGCTCAGTCACAAGCGGCCCCTATTCAAGTTCCAAGGGTACAACTTTCATGACATCAATGATTGATCGTCTCTTTTCAAACTACTACGTGAAACGTGTGGACTGGTAGGTTACAAAGTCTTTCAAAATAGTTCTTCCATTGAGAAATTTTCTTAAGATGTCAATGTCACTATTTAAACTTAGGTGTGTATAGAAATATCTGTAGGGGCATTTTCGGCGTCAACGTGCCATTTTCAATATTTATTGACAGAGTCTGTTAACATATAAAGAGCATACGTGAAACTGGTCACGCAGAAGTGTTTAGAATACTGTTTAGGTTCAAGTATTACGTAAGCAACTTTTTGGACATTTTGGACCTCCCTTTTGAGCACAAACAAGCAAATACCTGACCCCACAACCCCTGCCCCCTATCTTTCTTACATCCGATGACCGAGGTCCTTGAATCCATGCTTCGAAACGCGATTCTTGCCCATATCTATCTCTGTCTTAAGTAAGCAGTGTTCTGACTCCCTCCTCCCCTACACCCTGGTCAGTGAAAATAGGTAAAGCTCGAACCCCCCTTACACATTAAGATGCTTACATAATACTTTTTTTAGCACCGCGTCTTACTACCCGTTCGGGTTATACGCTTAAATACTAATTACACTAATGGATTAGGAATTGGGAAGGTTGAATTTAGATGAAGTGAACCCGCATTTGCGTAGAGGGAGAGTGGAAAACCATTTTAGGAAAAACCACCCCCAATTCACCCGACCGAGATTTGAACCTCGATCTCCCTGCCCTCGGCAGTTGAGCTCAACACGACTAGCGCGTTAGCCAACTACGCCACCGAGGCGGGTTACATAATACTTGAATGCCTCCTTACCTATATATAAAATAATATAAAACAAAATAAAATAATAAAATTTAAAGAAAATGTAAGGAATCACGTATCACAAGAAAGTATTTAATCTGGGTAACATTTAATTTAATTAAAGAATAGGATGATATATTTCAATGTCACTTCATACAGGATAATATTTTATACTGATACCCAGACTCATGTTTTAAAATACATTTCAAGTTCATTTTTAATCCAACCAATTTTGTTGAAAAATTACACTCTACACGAAAATAGAACTAAAAGTTTTAGTTTAGATAACCACAGCTCTACTCAAAGTCTACTACTAAAGTCATTAAATAATATGTTTTCACCTATTCATACGTCAGGTTATGTTATCTGTAGCTGACACTTTTGATATTATCAACACCTGTAAAATAACCTTAATAAAATATTAAAATGTTAGCAAGTAGTTGTGTTTTCTAAAAGGGGCTTTCTACGAAAATTGGGCTTTACATTCTAACAGAAGAACGTAATTTCTATCATTTGCGATATCTAGTATTGATATGTATGATACGGACACTCCATTAGCCCATAAAGTACTCTTACCTTGAAGGTTTACACTATGACCCTATCTTATAAGCTGTACCATGGCGGAATAAAGCAAGGCAAGCTTGCTATCTTACAGGAAAAAACAGTCTAGACACTTGTTTTTCCACCAAGTCTTATTACCTATCTGAACTGAACGCATTTAACTGTACCAATGTAGTAGGGATGAGTAAGGTAAATTTGAGAGGAAATTCACTCATATTTGCGTGTAAGTGGAGTGGGAAACCATTTAGGAAACATCATTAAGTAAACTAGACTAGGATTCCAAACCCAACCTCTCCATCACCGTAAAAACAGACTAGACAAGCTTGAAGTTTAGTCCGTGTGACCACTTTTGCAGGTTTAAGCCCCATTAAACAATCTAAATAGTTAACTTACCTTTCAAAAATAAAATGTTTTGTAGATCTAAATCATAATTATTTGAATTGTATATTTATACTATAGTTTTTATACCCCTGATCATAGCTTTGCAGCACAGACAAAGCTGAATATATTTCAACTCACTCTCATCATACAATATAAGTCACTTAAACATCTTGTAGTGGTTTTGAACACGTCATGTGACCTCAATGCTATTCTATGTACCTTGATGAACTCTAGCATTTTATTCTTCAGACGGAACGAATTTAAAAATGTTTTATTGTGAAATATTTACATTAAAACAATCGTATTAAATAGCATCACTTTTAACTATATTAATTGGTATACACTAAGCCACAAATTAAATATTCGGTGGCGTGCATGGTAAAAAATTTGATAAATATAACGCTTTGAACGTCTTTTGTTTGCTCTAAGAATTAAGTGAATAGGTATCGCTAATTTGACATTGAAACATTATTTAATGTATTTATATTTTGAATATGATATCTTTTAGAATAAATATGCAAAATCGTTTAGTTTGATATTGGCTATTAATGATTTAAAAGAATGTAGCTAATAATAAATTAGAGGCAGAGAAGAAAACTTTAAGAAGTGTCATAAAAAAATTTAGTGAATAAAATATACGGCTTAAGTCAACTGGTATTTTCCTTACTAATATCCGTATTGTTTATTACTTAATTTGTTTCTAGACAATGGAAAGGTATAACAAAATTACGATAGTCACATTGGGCACCCGGACTTAACGTAAGGCTCGTATAGTCTAGTTTATCAGTGATAAGGTAGTCGGGATTCTATTTCCGGGTGGGTGTTTTGTGAATTTTTTAAAGTCACTTTCCACTTTTTATCCATGCAAATGTGAATACACTTAATATGTATTATTTATTACTCATCCCTACGCTATTAATGTAATTAAGTGCAGAAATCACGCATGGGTATAAATACGCGGGGTGTAAAAATAGACATATTTATAATTAATAATAATAATTATAAATTATTCATAAAAGCGTTATTATTTATGTTCATTTTGTACAATACTACTACTGTACTTCAAAAGCTACTGAATATGGCATGCACCTAAACAAATTAAAAACTTTAAAAGGTCAAATTCTAAGTAAAGCATTATTCTGAGGTTTTTATATCGATCCTCATGCCACAAAGGTAACTGGTTGCAAATCACATGATTCTACCGTCCCAGCTTCGTAAACAACCCAACCCCAAACATATTCCCCACCCACGTTTATTCTAATCCATATACGCGTATACCAGCTAATCCGGAGGAGATTGAAACTCAGCGAACACATGCATCCTGGACCGTGATATAGCAGCTAACCGGATTAAGGGAATCATGTAAAATGTAAGGGCATAATTTGGTCAGGACTTGACCTGCAGAGATTTTTTAATCTCAAGGCCATTTATTATTAAATAAGTTCCTTGAAAACATGAAAACATTTTTAAGAGGATCTTGACGGGCTGGGTTACTGCATGGCTGTTGGCCAAGAGGAGCTTTGCGAACAACGTTCTACAAACATGAAACATTTAAATGCGCAACGAGGATGCTGTGTTGATGGTTGACCGCACAGAAACGTGTAAATAAATAACGCAATTCATAGAGTGTAGTAGTCTTTCTCTACATACATAGATATAGAGTAGTTCTGGTAAAAGTAAATTGATAAAAAAAAAAAAAAGTTGTCAGAATTGATATTATTTTACTATATTATTAGTAATATTTTATAGCCATTAATATTATCAATTAAGCGTTACAGCTGCATATCACATGACTTGACTAGTAAATATATTAAAATTGATTTAGTAAATGTTGTGGCTTTCCTAAATGTGTGTTCCTATCAGTGTTTGACCATAGCTGTTAAGCATGTATATACACAAAACAACATAAGAAGGGCATTAAAATCCATACATAATAGGAATAAGAGATATTTAAAAAAATATTATAAATAAAACTGACACAGGAATGATATTTGTTTTGCTGCAGAAATATAACCGATAAAGATAAGAATAAAAAGTAGAGGTGAGGTGTATAAACGAAAATAAAGAGTAGAAGAAAATAGCAATAGAAATATAATACAAGCAGAAAAGTTAATAAAACAAATACTTGAACTTTAAACTACAAGCTAAAAATATATATTTTATATATAAAATAAAACAAGATAAATACATTAGAGATACGAAGACGTAGGCCTACTAATAAATCTAACACAAAAAATAATATATTGGGAAAATAATTGTACATCGATAATTACTAAAAAGACACAAAAAAACGTGAAAAATATAATAGGAAAATTAAGTTTAAAAAAGAATGTTGAAAGCAGACTATATCACGGTGAATAAAATATATAACGTCAAGAAAAGAGAAAATAAGTGATAGCTCAAAATAGGAAAAGATGGATAGATAAAATAACAACTAATAGACAGAGATTGTTTTTGACCTTGGAGGTTCTTAACACAATTATACCTTCTAACAAGCTGTTTTGAAGTTCTTTCCGATGAAGCGACGCTTATAGGAAGCAAGATATGAAAAGAAAACGAGGAAAACAGAGGGTAGGGAAGGAAGGAAATGAAACTAGAAGATCCAACATCTAGAGGCTCAAGGGAGTTTTGTATACCTCGAATGAATGAAATGTATGCTAGAATGTTTGCGGAACGTTAGTCATCAAGTAGAAGAATGGATAGGAAACATGGACTTCTTTGTCATTGTTCTTTGAAGGAAATACCAGGGAGTATGGGCGAGACTCAAAGATATACTTTGCGTAAGCCATGAAAGGAGTGTGTTTGAATTTATGTTTTACTTTGAGGACTCAGCAAGCATTATATTTAGTACTTAATGTTTTAGCGAATGTTTAATGCGTCTAGCTTACTTTGAAGTTTTTCCCATACGTAGTGTAGTCGTGAAATAATAGCCTAGTAATGAGGAAATTAAAAGTAGACATAACTTTCTCTTCGGCGTCTTTATTAGAAACGTATTTGTATATTTTTAAAATAGACAGAGTAATTACAGTAATTAATGATTGATTTGGTAAAGTCGTTGCTTGTGGCATATTTTAAAAGTAATTAATATTAAAACTATTAATGGAATTTCAAAATATCTGTTTCTATAGTTTTTTTAATTTAAGAATTATATGGGAGAATTTTAATTTAAGTAAGACAGACAGACAGAGTAAATAGAAAATAATGAGTAAACCGATAATATTAAAGCCTCTTATCTGATTAAGTATTTTTTGTAAACGTTTATATATAATACCTATATTTTGAATAAAAACTCTCCAAAGCTCCAAAACAAATAATACGTATAATCCCAACGGGTAGTAAAGTGCAATGCTAAAAAAAAATATGATTTTTAAATATTCAGATGCTACCCGCGTGTGTGGGCACGTTGACTATATGTAAAGCTCGTGTGATCTAGTTTTCCAATGCATGGGAGGTCAGGATTCGAATCTCGACCTGGTTTTAACACGTGAATTATAAGACTAATAAAATTAAATTATAAGACACACTCTTTACATCTATTAGTGTTTCCAGCCTGTGGCCTGGATCATATTTTTATTCGTCATATATTTTTCCACTAATGGCTGGCTAGGGCTGTCGTAGCTTCATACGACCTATAAATGAAGACAAAAACAGGCACAACACCCAGTCCCCAGCTGTAAATTTATCAATGTGAAAGAGTAAACCCTTATTTATATTAATGATAAATTTTCGACCATGTCGGGAATCGAGCCCGGGACCCTTAATTCAGTAGACAGACCCGCTGCATACTGATATAAGATGTCGGACTAATCGTACATACTATATCTTTAAAATCTTAGAATCTATTGTAAATATCAATACTTTTTTCAAATTGGTTTTTAGTAAATTATTAAATAATTTTTCTTTTGATAATTTTATGAAACAACTTCAGATATAAATTTGGAACTTTTTTTTAGCACCGCGTCTTACTATACGTTCGGGTCATACGCCTATGTACTAATAAATAATTACACTAGTAGTATAGGGATTAGGAAGGTTTAATTGAGAGAAAGCATACCCACATTTGTCTGGGAGGAGAGTGGAAAACAGTTTAGGAAAACGACACTCAGTGGACCCGATCCTCACCTTCTTGGGCAGTCTAGTCTAACACGAGTATAGCGCGTTAGACCACGTGGACAACGAAGCGTGTAGCAAAATAGTTAAAGCCATTTATGGATTATTATTATTATTATTATTATTATTATTATTATTATTATTATTATGACCGGTGTGTCCTAAGTGCAAATTATAGATTTTTCAATTTCGACTTTTACCATAAAAGAAGAGCCAAACTAAGAGTAATTTAAGGAACTCACCTATCATTAATTTACCGAGTTCATGTTCTACCTCTAATATTTAAATTTGCATTATTGTGCTTATTATTTTATTTAGTGATATACATTATTATCGATTTTCACTACTACGCCTGTTATAGGTCTTTTGACTATTGGTCAGCACTATAACAAAGGTAAGTGAAATTGAAATTCTTACACCACGTGTTATAACTCGTCCTGGCTATCCTAATTTAATTACGCCAACGGAGTAAGGATTAGGGTGGTAGAATTTAGAGAAAGTGTACCCGCATTTGTGTTAAAGGAAGTGGGAACAATATTGAAAACCACCATCAGTAGATTCAGCCGAGATTCTAACCCCAAATTATGCATCACCGGCAAGCCTAGAGGATCCCGACTTTTAGTGTGCGTGGTTATCGTGAAGAGATAGTGGGGAAAACAAGAGAGATACATCAAATGTTTAAAACCACCTCAAGTGCACCCGGAACTGAGATCTTCTGCGATGTGAGTCTAACGCCCTATACCACGTAGTCACTGTCGCATTAACAAGATAACATACTTACTGTAAACAATCCAATTAAAATAAGACTTTAATTAATAGAGTTAACCTGAAAATTAAGGTTTAGTCTGGTTTTCCGGGGATGCAGATGTTTGAATATCGGCCTGGTATACTGAGAGTGATATTTCTTAGATAAATGGTCTAATCTTTCTCCATGAAAATGAAGGTACATCTCTTTTATATTTTACATTCTTAATCCCTACCTTATTACGCACAATATCATTGCTGAGGGAACTGCGGCTCTTATGTAGAAAAGCTTTATCTTTGCTCTCTCTCGATCAACTGTTGCCAAATATCCTCGCTCTCAGTTATGTCTGAAGGTGGTGTGCTGGAGTAAGAAGGAGCTACTGGCAACCTCGACTAACCAGTGTTGCGAAACTTATCTTATATTTGAGGGGAGAATGACCACACGAAAACGAGAGAATGACAACGCTGTTTCCCAATAGTAACCACACAGTTCTTTCAGCGATGATATTCAGTGTAGTCTTTGTCTGGATAGGCAGAGCATAAGAAAAATCCATCCTATACCCTCTAATACAATATTATTATTATTAGCACCGCGTCTTACTACCCGTTCGGGTTATACGCACTTATGCTAATGTGTAATGGTAGGGTGATTGTGAGATGAAATGGAGAACCTACAGTTTAACGTGGAATCCGAACCACGGTGGAGGCCTGGCATTCCTCACATTCACAAGTTGTGATTAATACACGTCTTGTCAGAGGTGAAGGAAGGGTTCGGCAATCAGATAAATCTGTGCCGGGACCGAGGTTTGAACCTCGAACCCTCAGCACAGAAGTCTGACACCTTACCCCTAGACCACCAGGTCACCGACTAATGCAATATCGAAGAAGATAAAAACGTTTACGAGGCGCAAATATTCCATGAAAATGTAAACGCATTTAACCAGATGAAGGGATGGATTATTTAGTTTTGCGACTTAATAAGAGGACTGCCTCGTGTTGTTACTGGTTTGGAAAGTAAAGAGTGGAGAGAGTAGAAATGGTAAATGTGGGAGAAGGAATTAATGGGTTTTCTCCGGAGGATCTATACACACACTCACACACACACACGCAAAGAAGATTAAGTAGGGTCCACTTGGAACTTTCCCCAGAGCAAATTAATGATACTTTGCTGACGATTCCGAAGATAAGCGCTCACACGCCACATATTCACGGCGTCCATATGTAGGCACTATATATTTTTTTCATATCTTTTGAACACATATGGTCTTTTGTAAATGGGGAACGTTAGTTGTGAGGGAAAATAATTTATTACAACTATTTTAAGACCAAATGTGTGATGAGAAATTATAAAATAAGGGTTGGCCTATTTGATTTTCTATCAATGCTGTGCTGCGCATCTTATTAATTGTCCAGTGTCGCTGTATGTTTATACTAATGAGGCAGAGTATAGAAAGATAGAATCCAAAATAAATGTGCCAGCATTTTTGTCTAGAGAGAGTGGTAAGTCATTTAGGGAAAACAATCTCAGTACACCTGTAAGTAATGGATTCAAATCTGACCTTCCCGTAGTCGACAAGTAAAAAATGCGTATACGCCTAAATAATGACTTAGGTACTTAAACTAGCATCGGTGCTCAAACGGCTTAAGGGATGTTCCTAAATGGTTCTCCAATCTCTCTCCAAGAAAATGTGGATACATTTACTATCAAATCTACCGAATTCTTTCCTTTCCCAACAGTGGCTAGTCCAGCTAGGTAGTAGGACCCAGAGCACACAGGCAAAAAAAATGTATACATTTGTATTTATAAAAGTTGATTTTAAAAAAGGAACTCGTCATACAAGAAGGAAGGTGGGTATCAGTGCCTAATTGAATGCCACCACGTCCGGGATATGAACCAAAACCTCTTAAAGGTGATCCGTTATCAATCTTAATTACATTTTACTAACTCTCTTGTCCAGAGTCACTATCCAAGCACAAAGTAGAAAATCATAGGTGATATTCATTAAATTGAAACATGACACCTGGACACGGGACTCGAACCCGGGACCTTTGGATTAATATGCCAATGCTATAACCACTGAGATATCCAGGAATCGTCCTGTGCCCAGAGTCATTCTTCACTCATATTTTAAGGCAGAGTCTGTGACGGACGTGTGTAAATCATCGGCTACAAATGTGTGATAAATTAACATCACGAGCTATCAGATACCACAGCCACCTTCAACCCGGGAGGGCTTTGGCTGCCAAAGTACAATGACAACTGTACAAATGTGCAATGACAACTGTACAAATGTGCAATGACAACTGTACAAATGTGCAATGACAACTGTACAAATGTGCAATGACAACTTTACAAATGTGCAATGACAACTGTACAAATGTGCAAATCAGGATGGATTAAACAGCCAAGCTATTATATTTGTTAATTACGTTTCTAGCCGCATCTAAATATCATATTCTTTCAATTGAAAAATGACATATGAACACGGTAACCGACGGGACGATACCTGTATAGCTCAGTGGGCAGCACTTTGGCTTACAAAGCTAAAGGTCCCTGGTTCTATTCTCATATCCAGGTGTTATTTTCAATTTAAATAATATGATACTTAGATGCTACATATAATAATTTGGTTATTAAATCCATCGTCTATACCCGGGCGAGTTTATTTTATTGTTACGTTTAACACCATGGTTATAAACGGATTCGTTTAGAAAGGGAGCGCGGGGTCAGTATTTTGGCCGTTTTTATATTAAAAAAATTGTGGACACAATAAATATAATATTGCTTAAGGTGGGATGGAAGGGGAGGCGAGAAAAGGTCAGTGTTTTTTGCAATTTTTATTGCAAAACTTTTTTCGGCTAAAATAAATAAAATATTGTTCCAGTACAAATATAGAGTTTAATTTCCTTCACATGTTGATATCAATATTTCCTGAATATCCATCATGAGCACAATAGCATTAGATGAGAAAATTTTTAAATGAAGAGATAAAGTTGTCATTAAATTCCAGGACACTCTTGACAGATATTCCAGAAATTTTGAGATCATCATGTGAAGAAAATTGAATTATATGTTTGTAGTGGAGCAATATTTTATTTATTTTGGCCAAAAAAAAAGTTTTGCATTAAAAACTTCAAAAACACTGGTCTTTTATCGAGTCCCTTTCCACCCTACCATAAGTATATATTTATTTAGATTAAATCCCTAAACACAGTTTTTGAACATTTGTCAGGAGCATATTTGCATTTGATGAGTAAAATATGTTCAAATTAAAATCCAAGAAAGATTTTCGCAAACTCTAATATAAGGCCTATACAGATACGAATACCAACTGTTAAAAATAATTACATAAAATAAAAACATGCCAGAAACAAAAATGCTGCACGTTTTAACGAATCATACAAAGTAGATTCCGGTAATGCGTAGGTAGGGTCTTGAATCATTGTCAAGCGTATTGATGAAGGTCCTTGGTAAACATTTTTCCACTTTATACTCTCGCAAATGTGGGTATATTTTCTATTAACTTTATATAGGTCTATTACCTATTTCTACTTCATTTGTGTAAATGTGTGGATAGCCCGGACGAGTATTAAGACGCAGTGCAAACAGAAACTAAATTAAACAAAATATTACGGTAAATAAAATAGTACAGCATCACTAACTAGTTTTATTTGATCTATATGGTATGTTTTACTACCTAATCCTAGTATTTAATTAGGAAAAAAAACCCGCACATTTTCTTATGGTTTAAATTTTCCCAGAATAAAAAGCGATAATATTGTTTCTTGAAATCGCAAGCAACATTTCTTGGAGAGTCCATTAACAAAGATGAGACAAAACGTGACACTTAGAAAAATAAATATTCATTTTAACAACTATAGCTTCGTTTCATCTGGCTCGCGCAACGCTTTGTAAGCCGTTGCGCTTGTGTGAAACCAGCCATTATTTCGCGGGAACCATAACAAAGTTAGAGCTGGTTATTATGAAGATTTATGAACACAAGATGAAAATAACTTTTTTTGTTAGAATCACTTTGTATGACCGGCATAACGGTAAGGTGTGCCAAATATCTTATGAAGTACGTGCTAAAAAGTTTATTTAATATTGAGGCTTTCGAAGAAAAAGTTTAAATGTATTTTTGTGCAATAAAAACATGGATTAACTAGTGTATTTGTTAAATATTTAAATAGTATTATTTTAGTTACCCGCATTGGTGGGCATGCAGAATAAATATCAGGCGCATCTAGTTTGGTTCCTGGTGATGGAAAGGTCACAGTTAAATCTCGACTTGATGTAGGCCTACTGGAAGTGTGTATTTCCTAAATAGTCTAGCATTCTCCTTCAAGAAAATTCGGGCAAATTTCCTATAAAATTCTGCCTTACTAGCCCCATCCGATTAATGTATTAAATCTATGTAGTTGAGGTTCAACCTCCGGTCGGGTGTCCTAGAGAAATTTTCCCCTGAAAGGTTTCACATACTCCCTTATTCAAATCCGAGTAAGTTTCCAAAACTCCACCTTCCTCATGAATATTACATTAATTTAATTAAATGGTTTTTAAGCGCCGCGTCTTACTACCTGTTCAGGTTATACGCATATATGATAATTGCTCTAGTGGGATAGGGATGAGGAAGGAAGCATTTAAGAGGTAATCTACCCGCATTTGTGTGAAAGGTGAGTGGAAAACTATTTAGGAAATACCACCCTCAGTTGGCCCAAACAGGATTTGAACACCAATATCCCCGTCATCACGGGCCAGTCTATCACGAAAGTTACGCTTTATACCGTTTGGACGACCGCTGAGGACGGGGAGACCGAGGTTCGAATCTCGGTCGGGTGAACTGGGGGGTGTCCTAAATGGTTTTCCCACTCTCCCTCCACGCAAATGTGGGTTCACTTCCTCTAATTCAACCCTCCCAATTCCTCATCCATTAGCGTAATTAGTACTTAAGCGTATAACCCGAACGGGTAGTAAGACGCGGTGCTAAATATAATATAATAATAATATACCGTTTGGACACTGAAGCGGGTTATTAAATGTTGATAGCCCTGACGGGTTGTAAGATACGATATAAAATATATATTTATCTTGCACGGTGAACTTTAATAAACATTTACCGAGAAATTAATCAAGATAATGATGTTTATTAAATGCAAGTGATCAGCTTGTTACTATTCGTCTAACAATATGTGGTTTGTGGTTGGGTGTGTTTTTAACTAACAATGAAGAATTATTTTAACCATCAATTTGTTCAACGTAACATTATTATTTGCCAACTATATCTTAAAATATAATAACACTTTACCCTCGTATGAAATTCACCCACAATAGTTCCAAATTTGACTATTCAACCTTTAGAAAAACCCTTTCCCTTATATTTTTACAGCCTCAAAATTCAAATAAGGTATCACCCCTACCCCTTACTCTACAGGGGAGCTCCCTAGAGACCCATGTACTCTAACAACATTACACTCTTCTACTGAAAAGGGTTCCCCTACCCCGCTGACGATTTATACGCAGGGGTGACCAAAACGTTGAAATACCACTGGCGTGAAAGTTTTACGTTTGGGTGTTGACTTCAATGCTTTATTAGAGATAATTAAATCAAATACGAATAGTATTTGGCATAAACATGATTCAATACTACGCACATTTTTTGGCGTGAATACGTCTTTAAATTTGCTACCATACGGGGGCAATCCAAAAAACCTAATGATAACAAAATCGGGGGATACAGTTTGGTGTTGTAGTTTCGAATCTTTCCTCTACATCCAAAATTAAATTAAACCAATGGATAGCTAAAGGATCAAAGAATTCATTACGATAAGTGAGAACAGTGACGCATCGCGCGCGGTTGAGGGGGAAGCGCCGCCATTTTGAGGTTATTTTGCTGTGTATCGAGATTTGCAATTAGTATAACTTTTGACTTGGAGAAGCTACGATGTTCGTTTAAGTTTAAACGTATTCACGTACAACACACGGCCGTGTCCATGACACAGCCACACCNTTGATCCCCCTATGAAAGTTAGAAAACTAATAAAAAAACTAAATGAAATTTCAAATTTTAGAAAGAAAATACAACACAGGTAAATTATAATATTTTTTATCTTGTTTGGAGCAGACACCTCTTAATCAGAGTTCACACGCTCGTTATTCGTCCACGTTTATTCAATTTTCGACATGACTCAGGCAAGTATGGAAAAAAATTTGTTTTCATGTAAGAATATTTGTCATACAAAGCGAGTAACGAACCTTGTTCTGCATAGAGGCAGTAGACTACCACACATCAAAGAAGACTTGAGAGCAGTTCGTCCACGATTACCGAATATAGCGTATGTGTGGACAGAAGAGCGGCGGAACTGTGGGAGACTCCGCCCCCCTAGAATAAACCCCTCCAGATATATTTCAAATCCTTCGATATTATCGAATATGGAGCTGAAAAATGTCCTTAAATCAAACTCCAAATTACTCCTAGATGCATTATATTGTCAAAAATTTGCCAGAGAAGACCACTCCAAATAACTACTAGACTAAAGGCATCTAACTGGCAGAAAAAGTCAAGGGAGGAAAGCTCTAAATAGCTTCCAAGGTCATCAAAATGTCAAAAATGTCTAGGGGAGGACAACTCCAAATAGCTTCTAGATGCATGTAATTTTGAAGAATTTTCAGTCGAGGACTACCCCAAATAGACTAGTTTCTGAAATAATTCAATTTTAAAAATATTGTCGGTGGAAGACCACGTCAAAGATTATTTTATAGAGGTATCTAACTAACATAAAAAATTAAGGTGATGATCACTATAAATAGCTTATAGGGGCATCCAAATTTGAAAAAAATTCTAGGTGAGGAACACTTATACAAGAATCTATTTTTTTTAATTCAAGGCGAAGACTACCCATAGCTTCTAGATTGAACCATTTTTTAAAAAATTGTTGAAGGAGGGTCACTTAAAATAGTTTATAGAAACTATCTGATTTAAAAAAATAGGAGATGATGAGCACAGTTAAAAACATACATATGATCAAATATGAATGAGAAACTATTAAATGTCATTAAACAGAAATATACATTGTAAGTAACTATGTTATTTATAATTATGACCCGCTTGACCCCCCTGTGAAAATGATCTGGATCCGCCCCTGATGAGGAATGATGAGTTTAGAGGAAATGCACCCACATTTATATGCAGGGAAGATGGAGAACCATTTACGAGAACCATCCTCAGTACACCCGACTGGGATCGAACCCAAATGTCTCCATCATCAACAGTCTAGTCTATTGCGAGAGTGACGCCTTAGGGCTTAGACCATGCAGCCGCCGCAGCGCGTATTTTGAAAATTTAACTTATAAAGTTGTTAAGAAATTTCGTTGACATTTGTACAACGTTATTACAAATTGTTCTCGGTAGAAATTTTAGCTTTAAAAAATTATAATCAGCCTTCTTTATTCGCTTAGTCAGGAAGGTCAGTCGAATCCTTGACCAAATTAGTTGCAATGCGTAAGACAGGATTCAGTTGGTGAAAAAAGATGTAAGCAAAGCTATAAGTAATACAAATAATGTAAAAAAGCGCTTGTAAAAGCATAATACGTATGTAAATAATTAGCATTTTATCTAACCTTAAGTTAATTTTAACAAAATTGTTTTATGAACCGTGTCTTTCTACCTATCCAGGATATGTGTAAGACTTATTTAACTAAACCGAAGTGCAGACCATTTCAGGAAAACTAGATTCAGTACATCCTAACGGGATTCGAGCCCTGACTTTTATGTGACAGAAAAACCAGGCTAAATGAGCCTAAATGTTAGTATGCATGTTAAATGATGCGGGTAATTAGATTTGAATTTGAGCCTTACTTTTTAATTATTTTTGAGTAAATTTTTTTTTTAATTGAGTATAAGTGCATAAGCACATGTATGACACAAAAAACAAAATAACTTTATAAAATTTAAGTTTAAAAAAGACGCAAATAGATTATTTAATTTCTTTAAAAAAATAAAAAAAATTATCAAACGACGTATACCTTGGGCGAAGACAATGTCTGAGGAGGCACGCGATCTACTAGTTGGTCACTCCTGATCAATAGGGAGCATTGCCCCCACCCCCCTTATTTCTCCTCAAACAAACCTCGCGGGACCAATGATGTGTCATGTGATCACTAAAAGGACCCCCAAAAACTGAACCGAGCCTACAATTGTCGTCGCTCATGGATTGATTAGGGAAAAAAAAAACCTTTCCTTTCCATCTCGTACTGAACACTGTAAGTAACAACCTTAACTCTTCACTATTGTTGAAAGTTAAGACTTAGATAGATTGCTCTAGAAATATGTATAAAAAATTTAATTTATAAATAAAACAGTTGCTAAATTGGTAGTTATGATTAAGTAAGATTACAAGCCAAAATGTATAGTTAGAATTTACTTCTGGTGAAAAATCACATTTTCAGATATGAACAATTATATACAAGTAATAATGCATCATCAACTAGACCATACACGAGTTGATGATAAATCTATAATATATATGTTGACATATTAAAATGTTGTTACAAAACTTTAAGATATACAATATGGTATGGTACAAAGCAATGTTTTAAGTTCAACTCTGTTGTAAAATAAAAGAATAAAATTTAAGGTTAACATCTGCCAAACACAATTAATGAAGAAATTAAGTGATGTTGAATAATCTTAGTCTTATCTGTTTCCTTCTCCCATTACTCCTTTATGATATCCAGCACTGGGAAGATGCTGGATTACGTTATTCCGACATGTTTCGGTACAGGGGTTGATTAATTGTGCTTGAGCTAGGTTCAAGACTCCCACTGGCCCACACCTCCATATTCATTGTCATCACGTCATCTCATTGTGGGTACACGTAGACAACCTCCATAGGTGTACCCTGGCCAACGCTCTGTGCTACCAGAGCGGCAAATATTCTACAAACAAGCGACTGAACTGAATGTCAGGTCCTTCCCGGTCAGTAATGCCATACGCTAAAAAATAAATAAACAAAAACAAGTAAGGAAAGTTTTACTACCTTTCAAGGGAAATGGAAAACTCAGGCCCAGTAACCTAAAGAGTTTTAACGGTCTGAGTTAACAAATATTCTTTGAAATGTTACTTCCTAAAGTAAAAAGTTATATCAAAAGATGTCGAATACATTTTTCACAAAGTGAATATGTAGGTTTCTTTTGGTTTTACGAAATGATGTTGCTCTAGAAAGACTTTTGTTTTAATCAGCGAATCTTACTACTTGTTCAGGTTGTATACATATATGATAATTTACTCTAATGGGGTATGGATGAGGAAGGAGTCATTTTAGAGGTAATCTACCCACATTTGCGTGGAAGGAGAGTGAGAAACAATTTAGGAAAAAAACACCCTCATTAGATCTGACCGGGATTTGAGCCCCAATCTCATCATCATCAGCAGGCCAGTCTAACAAGAGAATGACGCCTTGAGACCATTCTACCACTGAAGCGGGTCTAGAAATATTTATTTTGAGTTTGAATATAAGATACTTAACACAAACAAAAAGTGTTTTAGGCCAAATTATAGTCCTTCATCCAAAAATTATTAGCACTTGTTATATAAACAACTTTAGTAGCTGTTGGTAATAAATGACGGTACATGAATTTAAATGTCCTAATTTCAATTGTCTTTTCAGCTGTTAAGCTTGTTAAAACTTGTTAGATAAAAGTATTATACATCGTACAGCAATATAAACATAGAATATATAGAAAGGAAAAGTTTTACATTTTCTAGATATAATTTTAAAAATACAAGTTTATTTTATGACATAATAAAATAATTGATTACAGCGTTTTAATTAAATAAATAAACAAATCTCCCTAGCTTTGCTAGTCATGTAAAATTATGTGTAAACGTGTTTAGTTTTCTTCCACAAAATAAACTAAAGGTTAATTTATCTAGTATGCTTTCGAGGCCAGTGTTTGAATTAAACTATTTCCGGAATTGAGACTCTTTGATAAAACTATTTCCGACGTTTCGGCTGTCATTGTAACAGCTGTTTACAATAGATTTAAGGATGCGGCTGAAGCCTGGAAGAAGCTTTACCTTAAAGTTAGATTACTTATATTATTGAGTTTACTTTAAAACTATACGCATTGATAGTAGCAATGTTTAAGGAGTCGAGCTCGCAAAATATCTGCATGCTAATGGAGGAGAGATTGAGGTTAAAATCTCAACCAGGTGCACTGGAATTTGAATTCCACATTTGATTTGTCACTGTGGTTTCCCATACCCTTTCCACGCTAATGTGGGGTCACTTCTCATGAACTCATGAACTCATGAACTACCCTTTTCATTACTTTCTTCCTAAATCAGATCGTTAAGAACAAGGTGTTTTAGTGTGTGCCGCGTATAAGGGCCAGTTTAATAGTGAAACTTAGTACGCCTCAAGTGCGGCTTGGTATTAAATACAAGACGACACCTACCTAGACCAATACGACACCTTAGCTAAGTCAGTAGCGTGTCTGCCCACTGAGCTAAGGGTCCCGGGTTCGATTCCAGGCATTGTCAAATATGAGTAAAATTTATGAAAATATGGGTTTATCCTTTCACAATGATAAATTAAGAACCGGGGACTGGATGTTGTGGCTGTCCTAGTCTTAAGGTAGATTATAAGACATATGAAGCTACGACAAGCCTAGGAAGCTGGTAATGGAAAAATATATAGCTTGAATAAAAAACTGATCCAGTCCACAAGCTGGAAACAGTAATGGATGTAAGTAAAGTAACATACCAAAATTAAATGGGGCACTTTCATTCGAGTTTAGGTAGTGTGTCCTCTTGTATTTAGTATCAAGCCAAACTTAAGGCGTACTCAATTTGATTATGAAACTGGCCCCTACTAAAGGATAAGGTTATTCAAATATTAATGTGAAGGGGAGGAGGAAGGTATATCAGCCCCGGATTTAAGGGGGCCTCCACAAACCTAGTTATGAGTTTATGATTAACATTTTAACTAAAAAAAACTAAACATACATGCATTTTTGTTTTGTTTTAAACAAATAATTAATTTATTGTGACCTTGTGTAAATAATATTGTTAATGTTGAGTTTTTTTACATGCGTCATTGGCTGAATAGTCTAAGGCGTCACTCTCGTGTTAAACTGGCCTGTTGATGATGGGGAGATCGTAGCTCGAATTTTAGTCGGGTCTACTGAGGATGGTTTATCCTACAAATGCGGATAGATTACCTCTAGAATGCTTCCTTCCCCAAACCTACCCCATTAGAGAAATTATTTATGCGTATAACCTTAATAGCTAGTAGTACCAGGTGATAGGAAAAAAATTGAGCTTTTAACGATTTTTTTAGGTAAAAATATTATGATGTTGAAACGTTGGGGGAGGGGGAATACTTTTTTATTGTTGGGGTTTCCAATTTTTAAACCCCGGGGCCTCCACAGCTCCAAATCCTGCCCTGGCTATAATGTAGCTAAAAATATACCCCAATTTGCCTGAAAATAGGTCTGGTAGCCATTTAGGAAAAAACATCCCCATAATTTAATATATTGAAAATGTGTTTCAATCCGAGTGTTATGAACAAATGTTGGTCTGGATTTTATAAACATTTTTATCTAAAGTTTGACTATACGCGTCGATACATCGTATATAATTTTACTCATACTCTCTGTTGTTGATATTTTTTATGTATTTAGCGAGTGCATCAGATGTAAATATGGCTTCATAAAATGCCGGTTGCGGAGATTATCAATGTAATGATTGAACAGCATCACATTACTCATCAGATAACCGTTCTTAGTGTGGAGTAAGCGATACACACTCACAAATCATGTCAAACGAAGCGCTTCATTGTTCTAACACGTCTACTCGTAATTAATATTGAGCTTTCAATATAGTGGGAATTTAAATTTTATTTCCAATCTATTTCATGAGAGTGATATTGCCAACACACTTCAGAAATTTATAAAATGAATCAATTATCAATTATGCAACTAAAATCAAAGTCCACGCATAATATTATATAACAAATTTTGGTATATTTGTGACAGTTCTTTAAGGAAACTAAAATTGTATTTCAAAATATATAGGTTTAACTACTTCTACTAGAATACTAAACCTATAATTAAATTAAAAGAAGTAGCTAATAAAAACAAACATTTATAGATTTGGTAGAGTGCTGAGTGTAGAGTTCCGATGTTAGTTAAATTATTACTAGACTATAATTTATATCAATATTTATGTATTTCAAAAAACATAAATAGGCCTATATTAATAACCACAAGAAAAGTAGTTAATACATCAAATAAATTGAATCGTACTCTCTAAACACAATATTTAAGATGATGGCCAGACGTACACAATAATTTGCTCTTGTATTGTCCATCCAACTTTACACTCAAGAATAAAACAAAGAATTTTATTATATGTGCATTATTTTAAACATCGGGAACTGGCGCCGTTGCATTTGTGCAACACCCTATAATGTTCTAAATAATAATCAAAAACACATATTTTAATAGTTTACCTTTTATTATTATTATTAATATTATTATTATTGAAGCAATACTATTATTATTAAATAAATATTAGAATAATTTGTATTTTTGTAAATTTTATTTAAAAAAAATTACAATAACGTTAAACTGTTACAAAAACATAGCTTATTATCAGTAAAATAATTAGTACATGGTAAATGAGATACAAAACTACATTACCTAAAACTTTGTAACCTAATTTTATAAATAACTAACAATAATAACATATATGTTTCAATTAGAACGGATTTTGAACAGAAAAAACATTACTAACAAGATTATTTAAAAAAGTTTCTCACATTTTTGTAGAAAAAAGACTTTTCTTCCTTGAGTTCCTTCCTTCAATTCATATTTTTATGTATGATAAATCCGCACATGTATAACAACCACAGCAAAATAAAGCATCGCGATAGAACTTTCACGAACTATGCAATGTAAGCATACGGCGGCAATGAGCCAGACGTATGACATTACGACTGGTGCCGTTGTGTATTCACAATATTCCTGCATGGTGCCAGTTAAAGCTCCCGTATCTCAGAAAATAATATTTTAAAAATTTTGATGACTCAGCAGGAACTAACTGAGGAATACTTGAAGGGGATCTGACCTAATTAGGCCCTATTTTTAATTATAAAAAAAATTAAAGCTGTGGCAAAAATGCAACAATGCCAGTCACAGAAGATTAAACAAATCATAAAATAAAACAGCACTTAACAGAGTTTGTTAATGTTTAACAAATTTATATTAGATTTAATAAATAGTTTTAAATGAACAAATTGCAAACCGGTTTACCACCTTAGAAGGTTAAATAAAATACATGGACAAGAGGTAGTGAAAAAGTATAACAATAGAAGGCCAGGAGAATGTTTAAAAAGGAAAATTATCTAAATAATAGCTATCAGGAACCGTAACAGTAGGTTATTATCGGGGAAAAAACAAATGTCCTTTCTAGACAAGGGGTCTAGAGGGGTCCTATCGTCAAATATTCCTCATAAGAATTCGATGAAAAATAGAAAATTTATACTAACCTCACTATTCCTGATTTAAAACGACCTGATAAGTAATAACAATACTGATGGGGACGTGGGCAAATTTGTATCATCTTATCTGGTTTGGTGGTATCTGAAAGGTCCGGGTTCTAGTCCCTAATGGGCGTATTGAGGGGGTGTTTTGTTTCCTAATCTTCCTCAAATAAAATGTGAGTACACTGTCTCTAAACTATGCCTTTCCCAAACGTTTTTTGTTAGCACCGTGTCTCACTACTCGTTTGGGTAAAACGCATCCGTACTAAATTACTCTAATCTAATGCGTTAGCCATGAGGAAGGTTTAATTTATAGGAAGTGTACACAAATTTACCTGTAAAATAATTTAGGGAATAAAACACTCAGTACATCTAGCCGGAATACGAACCCCGACCTCTCCGTCATCAAAAGTCTAGGCTATTGCTTTATTGATACCTTAGACCAGGGTTCCCAAACATTTTAGACCAAAGAAATCTTTTCACCAGAAAAAATACATGCTGAAGATATCATAAGATTTTTTACACTAATATTATAAACATTCAATAAGGACAGTTAAATTTTATAAGCATACAATTATAAAACAAAAAAAAACACATCTTCTGGCTCCGCAATTGGCAATTTTTATTAAGATTTTTTTATTTGTTTTTATTAGAGGTTTTCAACGTGCACTTTATAAACCGACCGATTATATCAGCACAAGAATTTCTATGAGCGAGCTCTAAATGATCTACCAATATTAACGGGAAAAGTATTTTCACATAAAATCCAGGGTCCTTCCACATGCCACAATCGACATGGGACCAACAACTTTACTTCCCCTCCGAAGAAAATTGTGCTACGGATTTTTATCGCTCAAGAAAAAGCCGTCAACCCCGGCTGGGTTTGAACCCACGAACACTGGGTCCTGAGGCGAGTACTTTACACCAAGACCACTGAGATCAATCAGATTTGAAAAAATTAGCTATCCTTATGAATTATGCTATTTTATAGTGTGAAAAACAAATAAAGGATATTTAAAAATTGCCTCACGAAGCCATGGACTTCGCAAAGCACATTTTGAAAAACGCTGGCTTAGAAACCATTTGACCATTGAAGCGGATATCAACCCTATTATATCATTATAATAATGTAAATATTAGGATAACCAGGGTGGGTAGAAATACGCTAAGCAACAAATAAATAACACAATATAAGGTTCTAAACGATAAGTACAAGAAAATTTCAATCTATTTCAAAACATTACTAGTTGAAAATAAAACGTTAACTTTAAATATATTTTTTCAGGCATATATGGCCACGTGTATTTAATCAAATACACAATAATAATATGGAGACCAAGACTAGCTCTTAAGCTCCTCTTCGTAAAGCTGTGCAACGCTTGTAGTGGAAAACAAGAGTGCCGTCAGAGAGAACCTTTCAAAAGGTTTACAAAGGATCAGCTGATATATGCTCGGTTGGGCTGTAGTTCACTATGGAGGGGACGGGGGGTTTGGAAGGGAGTACAGGGCCTAATTAGAACAGCTCCAAGCAGAGGCAAGCTAGGACGAGTTGGCGTGCTAGGGCCAACGATTCAGAATATTCAGACATCAGCGATAGACACGCCTATGCTATGAACCAATTTAAACAAAACATGCAAGTATACATCTTGTGTTGGTGATATTTAAAAAAAATCCGTCTATAGTGGTATTCTGACTGTGCAAAAAAAATTAGCTTTATACTATGATAATATTTTACCCTTTTTTAAAGTAATGGGTTTTACTACCTGTTCGGGCTATGCGAATATTTTACTATAGTATTAGTATAACCGCACATTCTTAACAGAAAATTTATGGTGGGATTTTAGAGAACCAAGATAATTTTTACGGCAAAATATTTTTTCTGCCAAAATAAATCAAATTTTGCTCCAGTACAAACATAGAATTTAATTTTCTTCACATGTTGACCTCAAAATTTCTTGAATATCTGTCAAGGATGTTCTGGAATTTAATTACAACTTTTTCAATTCATTTAAAAAGTTTGTAAGATAATGCCACCATGCTCATGACAAATATTCAGGAAATGTTGATATCAACATGTGAAGAAAATTAAACTATATGTTTGTACTGAGGCAATGATTGATTTATTTTTACCAAAAAAATGTTTTGCCATAAAAACTGCAAAAACACTGGACTTTTTCTCTGGTCCCCCTCCATTCCACCTGATCACCCGTGAAAATAAAATACTATTCCACCTGATCACCCGTGAACATAATATACTAATGTAAAACATTTAAAATTCAAGGGTGAACCCGAAACATTTCCAAGACTCTGTTGTTTACTCTTATTGATCCCTGTTCTGTTAGCGCTGACGTAGTAATTTGTAGCTAGGATACCTTTGGGGGTACTGCTTTGTTATTAAATTTTAATTGCTATTTCCTTCCTCTAAATAAGCCATACTGTAGAGAGAGCGTTGTATCCAAGATTCGCAGAGAAGTGGTACTGTATATATAAATTTTTAAACTTTTGATAACAAAACTAGTAAACTACCCTTAAATAAGTTTTACTTACATAATAACAGACACATCATCTTGTTAATCATAATAATCACTCTTTATATATGAATTTTAAACCAAATTGTTTCACATATATTTACTAAAAATCAAATTGTCAAAAATAAATTATTTGTAAATCACCCTAAAATCATTTGGTATCTGTAAAGATAAAATCATATTCCTAATTATCATGAAAAAAATTCCCATATTCCCATTTTGAATTCAATCTTCAAGGTCAATTTCCAAAACATTTGAATTTTCTATAATTTGTTGTGACTAAACTATCATTTGTTTAATTTATTTTAGATGAATAAAGATAAATCATCAATGAGATGTAAAATAGTCTCCCGAAACAAATTTTTAAACAAATAGCTAAAGCAATTTTTTAAAATATTCAAATTGGAAAAAAAAATCAGTAGCCTATCCATAGCCAAAATTCCCCCCCAAAAACAAGTATACAGACTTATTTTTCATGTTCATGTCAAACACTCCCCAGATAAACACTTTGAGTACTCCATTGGCGTACTAAGCTGAAAGTCCCGAGTTCGATTCCCATGTCCAAGTTTCATTTTTCAATTTTTCAGAATATGATATCTAGATGGAGAATTCCTCTCTAAAAGCACAAATAATAGCTTCGGCTAGTTGATTCTTAAAATCCTTATAGCTATTTTCAAAACTATTCGAATTATTAAAAACTACTTCTAAGATTCGACCCTTTATCAAACCTAAAACCAAGTATAGGCACTACAGGGTTATTTGGCATGACAAACACATCCAAGATACCCATTTGGAACCAAATTGTTAAAGCCATTTGTAAAATATTTCAAGTTTAAAAAAAAGCATTCTTCAATAAACTAACCTTAAACGAATTTTTGCCCAAAAACCAATTACGTAGTGCTATTTTTCAAGTCAAACAAATCCTAGATATGCAATTTTTTTTATATCATTAGAACCATTTTCAAAAAATTTGTAATTTAAGTATAAATACTCATCAGTAAACTACCCTTAGTTAAAGGACTAGGGTATACTAAATAACTGTGGTATGGTCCTGTTACATCTAGATATCAAGCTTTAACTAAATACATCACACTGTGCTGAGGTGTCATGTGGTTATGTGTAAATGCCCTGAGTTACGTGTAAGCCGATACTGATGTAACCCTTTGTTCATGATTCAAAACGAACCACCATTTCTTGGTATTCACACTATTGAAACTAAAGATGAACATCATAAATAACAGGGTGTGTATCCGCATTTGCATGGAGGGGAAAGTGGGGAAACCATTAAGAAAAAACACCTCGGTTCTCCCAGCCTAAATTTGGACCTTGCCCCAACTTTAATTGGCAACCCAGATAAGATGCTCTTTTTTTTTGTACCCACAAATCCAGGTGCCCTTTGTTTGTAAAGTTTAATTTTAGAAGTAAATTAAATGCTAGTGAGACTAATTTTACTAACTAACCAACTTTCTAACCGTATGAAACTCAAAAGCTTATGGCCGCCAGAAAATAAGCTCGTCATTCAAACCTTAGAAACTTACATCCTATCATTAACCTGACACCCAACCTCATTCAAATTCATGTTCATATTACTACATTAATAAACTTGCAAAGCTTACTGTAAAAGCAACTTTCTCAATATTGATTTTTGAGAAAGTTGTATACTATTTGTAAACCCCCTCATGTTGACCCACAGTAATAAAACCTGCGCCAGTGACGCGAATGAGGGTGTTAGAGGTGGGTTATCACCTTAAGGCGAGACGCGTCTCCCGTCAAGACAAGCAAGACACCTCTAGTAACCCAATTAGCAACGCTAAGTTATTTACTGGGGGTTGGATGGCAGCCCTTGATATTGGGTTCAAGCAGCTTACACCGATGTTCTCTTGAAAGAGGAGGAAGCGAAGTTCGAGCGACAAGTCTCCAAACCAGGGGTGACAATACTCAAGTCAGGCCACCCCCTTGGCCGATAGCACCGATACGTTGGTGCCATCTTCAATGGTTGAGCAAAGTTCGAGTGACCCATTAACAAATCAGGGGTGACACTACAAACAGTCAGGTTATTACTTCCTTGTTCTAAAAGATTTGTGACGATGGTTCTATCCTCACGGGTTGATCACATTTCTAGCCACAAATCCACAAAGTATAATAATAATAATAATAATAATAATAATAATAATAATAATAATAATAATAATAATAATAATAATGAAAGTTTGAGAAGTTAATTTTATCATTCATGTTTAGTTTGCCTTCGTAATACTGTATCGAAACCCACCACGTTCACTTCATTAACTAATTTTATGAGAAATGTTTCTACTTGTGGCACTAGTAGTGGTAAATTCAAATATCACACTCAGAAGTTTTCGTTCCCAAAGTAATTTAAGGATAATATCATCACACGTAACTACAGCGTCTTGGAAATATTTACAAAGTTCTCTTTACTAAAAAAGTGTTCCTAATTAAGAGAACCTCACCCAAATTTTACTTCATGAAGCCCAACTTTTAAATGAGTTGTTATTGGACCGAGTTCGTGTAGCTTTGCGAGACATGTCGAGACCAAAATATATACGTTAGGAAATGTTATCTTGTGTGGGATTATTAAGGTGATAGAAGTTGGATTGGAGTCTTTTGGAGCTGCAGTGCCATTGCTCCCAAATTGTACAAATTAGAGCGTGCAGTCACAGCTATGTTTTTTTTAACAATAACAAATTGTATATATCAGAATTGTATGGTATTTAGCGAATATCAGTTATTAAGTCTTAAATAAATTAGTGAGGGGAATGTGGTAAATAATGTTTTGAGGGCGAAGACCCCCCTCTACAAGGGGAGTATAAGGAATACTTTAGATCATTTTTTGAACGTGGGCTATTTAAAGGGGGTATTCATGCTAAAATACGAGCACCGAACTCAACACCATATCGTAGGACGTCAGTGGAAGGGAAATGTTAGCAATGGTTAACCATGTTATTTATAATCGATTAAAAAAAAGGTTGTAATTTAAATAACAGGGTCTGTTTATTTAATATTATTTGTATTAAAAATTGTGTACCTACGGGACCGTTCATATTCAATTTTACCGGTGAGAAATCAGGTATCGGGACGATATGGACAGCATGGCAAATGCACTACTGATAGCCACTTTAGGCTACTACCCCATCGGTGTGCAGGCGGACAACATGTCAGACAAATCTAGCCTCGTGTATTGAGGGTGTTTATATCTCAATGGTTTCCTACACTACATCCACGCAAATGTGGGTACATTCCCTAAAGAGTTTATCTCCCTGATACTTACCCCAATACCCTAGTTAAAATTTGCATAATTTGGACGGATAGTAAGACGCGGTGGATAAAACCAACAACAAAAACAATATTTCCAGTTACTTCACTATTGGTGTAATTATCTCTTAATTTAATTAAATATTAGCATCGATCCAGAAATAGCTCTGAAAGTAATAAAATATATCTCAATAGACAATAAATTAATGATTACATTCTCCCTCCAATATATTATATTTAGCACAGTATATCCGGATAAAAAATTAGTTCTCCAAGTAAGTTATTTTGAGCTGCTGCTTTGCTTTGCCTTGAAGGATGTTCCTAAATGCTGGTATATTCTGTGAGTACAAGGGTAAACTTACCCTGGGTCGAGAGTGAAGGGCAGTGTAGCTTGGCCAAGGTGATTTAAACTGGAGGACAAAGAGAAATCGATTTCCTACTGAACAAAACATTGAATTCTGTTTAGTAAAGAAACATATTAACTAAACACAAGCTCATTTTCTTAGTCGACTTCTCACTTTGTTTCGTGCTTTCATTCAAATCTTTTCTCTTAACTGGGAGTCAAAATATTTTTATTGAACTCTTGGCAAATTATATTTTTATGAGGGTTGATACATATGTATTAAAAGTTTATAAGTTCTCTTTGATTTTTACGTGTTGATATTAACATTATCGACGCGTTTCAGCGTCGGTTTTGGCTATACGCAAAATTATGATTAATATTATGACTTTGTTATTAAATATGAACCATACAAAATAGTTCTAGGGTTTCAACTATTTGTAAAAAAAAAAGGATTAATTATCAACAGATTTAAAAAGATTTCAACCAAACTCGGTAAACACGTAGTAGGTCTACACCCACAATAGTTGGATTTATTAATATAATTGATAGTTTTGTTTCTGTAACACAAATGAATTAGGTAATACATTTACATAATTTTTAAAAGATTTAGAAAATTTTTGAATGTATCCATTTTCAATGAAACTTGATTTTTTTTTTTNATTATTTAAATCTTGTGGCTTTATGGCTCACAGTGATTGGAGAGCTGCAGCAAATCAATCACATGATTGATGGTTTAATGATGATGGTGACTACACTAAGAGTATCCAAACCAAAAAACTCTTATTTTGATACAAACAAATTCTAGCATATTCATAAAGATCGCTTAGCACGTTAATGTCAGATAACTTTGTTTCTAAGATCCACATGAACTATCCTGTTCAATGTTGTTTTAAAAGCTAATTATATAAAGCAATTTCATCCGACTTTACCAAATAAATTCCTTAATACAATAAATTAAACCAGAACAGCTGTTTTATTTTAATTTAAACGGGTGATTGGTTGAAATCAATACCAAATATTAAATATTTAAAGCATTATATGGGACGCGGACTAAACGTCACGTCCACCTAGTTTGGTTTTCCAGGTGATCGAGAGTCCTGGGTTATAATATCGGAAAGATATATTGAGGATGTTTTTCTCCCTAAGTAATTTTCTATAATCCTTACAAGCAAATGTGGGTACATTTTTGCTAGTTCTACCTTCCTCCTCACTATGCCACTAGGGCGAATAAAATGCGTACAGCCCTAACGGGTAGAAAGATATGGTTTGAAAATAAAACTAAAACAGAACCAATCAAATCAGTCCTTTTTCCATGAAAGTAATTACCCAAAACCACTTAATTATGAGGAGCTACTTTCTATTTCCATACAAACTTCTATTCGCTGTATTCAATTACCGCCGCGTGTTTTAAAAGTCAATCAACTGTTCACTCAACTTCCCACGCCAGAGGCACGTGAGATATTAACATTTTACGTTTATTCCGTTTATGCGTCGAGCGTGCGTCTCTTTTAAAGCATCAACTTCTCAAAGAGTAAAATGAAACTGGACAGGTGCCTCTAGGATGTTGGTCCCTCACAATGAGGTGGAATCGAGGGAGGTCTCTTCCTCCCCCCCTCTTTTACTGCACAACAAATTCTAGCTGGGAAAATTGACTTAAAAAGCGACCAATGAAAAGTGATGAAATATTCAACAGCTCACGAGGGAAGATAGAAAAGATAAGTGTAACGTCACAGCCACATTCTGATGAGGTCTAAAGGTTCCGACGAGCGTTGGGGCCGAAATATTGAGGAGATTATTCACACGGTTTATTACTGGCGTGACCTGCATCGGTGGACACGTGGACAGGCGGACTAGAATGTCAAACACATCTAGTCCGGTATTTCTGCGACGGTGAAGTCTCCTAGATGTAGAGTCTTTCTAAAGCGACTGATTATATCAGCACACGATAGTTTATTTTAACGAGAGCGAAAGGGCCTACCATTTGTGCCGGGAAAGGTATTATAACATAGCTTCCAAGGTTCTTGTACATGCCACAATCGACATGGGAGCTACGGCTTTACTTCCCCTCCGAAGCAAGTTGTGCTACGAAATTTTATCTCTCAAGAAAAATCCGTAGACCCCGGCTGGGTTTGAACCCACGAACATCGTGTCATGAGGCGATCACTTTACCCCAACACAACAAGCTATTAACAGGTAGTAAGAAGCTGTGGTAATTTTTTTTAAAGTTCTAGTCAACAAGTACTGTGTGCTGTGATAAGGGTGACAGAGTATATGCCCAATTAACCAGATCTTAACAAATATTAGTGTGTGCTATTACTAAGATAACCACGAGTGTAGTCTATAGTAGATAGGTCTTAACAAAGTTCAATGTGTGCTATTACTAGAATAACCACAAGTGTAGTCTACAGTAGATAGGTCTTAACAAAGTTCAATGTGTGCTATTAGTAGGATAACCACGAGTGTAGTCTACAGTAGATAGGTCTTACCAAAGGGTAGAGTGTGCCATTACTAGGATAACCACGATTGTAGTCTACAGTAGATAGGTACTTACCAAAGGGTGGAGTGTGCCATTATTAGAATAATCACGAGTGTAGTCTACAGTAGATAGGTCTTAACAAAGTTCAGTGTGTGCTATTACTAGGATAGCCACAAGTGTAGTCTACAGTAGATAGGTCTTACCAAAGGGTAGAGTGTGCCATTATTAGGATAATCACGAGTGTAGTCTACAGTAGATAGGTCTTAACAAAGTTCAGTGTGTGCTATTAATAGGATAACCACAGGTGTAGTCTACAGTAGATAGGTCTTACCAAAGGGTAGAGTGTGCCATTACTAGGATAACCACGATTGTAGTCTACAGTAGATAGGTCTTACCAAAGGGTAGAGTTTGCCATTATTAGAATAATCACGAGTGTAGTCTACAGTAGATAGGTCTTAACAAAGGGCAATGTGTGCTATTATAGTGTGTCCGTGAGTATAGGCTACAGTTTATAGGTCTTATCAAAGAGCAGTATAATTCCCCAGGCCTTGCAGAGCAATATTACACCATTATCAACCACCTGTTTGCTTGTCTTCATTAATTATAGAGACTGTCCCATTAAAATTTTCAAGCTGTGTCGGAGATATAATTGATTGAGTTTTACTAAGTCCTAAGATAATATCTACCTTTTCCATAAAACTACTCGTGTATAAGGTAAATATGATACATTTATTCTAGTGAATTAAATTAAAAAGGTTTAGTTTAAATCAGATTTACATAAATAGTATACATTTATAGTTCTTGTATATTTTAGAATTAGTTGTGAATTGTGATATCTACTTTTGTTGTATATTAATTTTATTTCATATGTTAAGTTGGTAGTCTTAAGAAATGTAATGAGTGACGTATAAATATACCGAGTGTAATATTGTAATTTCTTAAATAAGTAGCACAATAAATAGCTACTCTGTTATTAGCTGAAATAACGGTTTAGTTATTGTGTAACGGACCAAACATGGTGTCAGAACTTAACAAATATTATCTCATTATTTGCTGTCTTGAATAATCTTCTAAAGATAGTGCTGTGTCGTCTTGAATTGGACTGAATTGAATTACGTTTATTTAATAGTGAAACATTATTTTAAACCACCGGGTCCAATCGAATTTTCGGGCAATGTGCCTGAAAATTGAAAGAAATTCTTACAAAAATTTCAAATATTTCTGGATGCGACGGATAAAGCTGAGAAAGGTGATAAAGTTAAGATATCCATATTGTTAAATTTGGTTGGAGATGAAGGGTTGGAAGTGTACAGCACCTTCGAGTGGACAGCTAATGAAAATCAAAATAAACTGACAGACACAATTGCAAAATTTGAACGCTATTGTGCCCCAAGAAAGAGCCTGCTGTTTGAACACTTTACATTTTTTCATGCTATACAAAAAGCACAATCGTTCGACAACTTTTTAACGAAACTTAAGAAGGTAGCGTCATCATGTGAATTTAAGGATGAGGAAATCCTTATTTTAGGACGTCTAGTCTTTGGACTTCTTAATAAGTCTCTTATGGAGCGACTGTTACGGGATCCAGATATGACATTGGCTATAACTTCCGAGTACTGCCGAGCTTCTGAAATTAGTCACCCAAGCTAGCCCAAGCTATACAAGTGGAAAGTTTAACGAAAATACCAAATAAATTGGTGGCTGCTTGTGCGAACAAAGCTAAACAAAATAAATGTATGTGTAAAAAGTGCTTATGGAAAAAAAATGCGCTTACTGCCATCAAATGAATCACTTCGAAAAAGGGTGCCCAAAGAAGTATAAAAGTGTAAATAAGGTAGGCCTTAGTTTAAAACAGGTTGAACTAGAGTCTGATGTAGAAAGTGACAATGATCCAAATAATGAATCCGAGCCAGAGAGTCTTTGTATCAGGCATCAATATAATTTTCTATGGTCAACCTGCAAGGCTGTAATGCCTTGATGCATGTGTAAGCCTTAACCTCATAAAGCAAGTTGATATGATTGATATGTCCATCATCCAGGATAAAATAAAGCTTAATTACCCTGAGGTTTTCCACAGGTTAGGGAAAATGTCTGGTACACATCATATTGAACTGAAATATGAGTTTAGACCAGTTGTTCATCCACCAAGGTGAATCCCTGGTAGTCTTTTAGGAAAGCTAAAGTTTACTTTGGACAATCTGGAAAAATTAGAAATAATATAAAAGTTTAACAAACCCACAGATTGGGTTGGTAGTCTAGTACTAGTTGAGAAACCAAATGGAAATTTACGAGTATGCATAGACCTCAGGGATCTTAATACAACCATTAAAAGAGAACCTTTCATGATTCCCATACCTAGTGACTTAACCGCCAAACTAGCGGGGAAATCCGTCTTTTCAGTTATTGACATGAAGGAAAACTTCTTGCAGGTGGAGTTAGATGAACCAAGTTCTGACCTAACTTGCTTCAATTCCCCATTCGGACAGTACCGTTTTCATAGAATGCCATTTGGTATTTGGTCGGCTTCAGAGGTATTCCAAAAGAAGAATTCACAAACTTTTGGAGACATTAGGAGATGTGAGATCTACTTTGACGACATTATTATCACAGGTTCAACTATAGCTGACTATGACGCTATACTAACAAAAGCTCTTGAAAGAGCAAAGACAAATGGTATTAAGTTCAATTTCAATAAGATTCAATTCAGAATCCCAGAGGTACGATATGTTGGACAAGTCATATCAAAATAGGGGGTTCGTCTTGACAGCAATCACATAATGCCAATTGTGGAAATGTTGACTCCATCAAGTAAAGGTATGACCAAATATATTTCACAATTTACAGCCAATCTGTCTCGAATTTCAGCGCCATTCCGTTCCCTATCAAGGAATTATACAGACTGGTCTTGGCATCCAGAACATGCCCAAGCATTCAGCAAACTTAAGTCCTTAGTGACTAAATCTCCTATACTTGCTATATTTGATAGCAAAATACCCGTTACTGTTCAAGTTGACGCATCTAAAGATGGCTTAGGTGGATGTATTATTCAAAACGGCACCCCAGTAGGATTTGCATCACGAGCCCTCACAGAAACTGAGCAGCGGTATGCAAAAATTGAAAAGGAACTATTTAGTATTGTTTTTGGAATATCAAAGTTCCACCACTACATATATAGCAGAACCGTCCTAATTCAGACTGACCACAAACCCCTCGAATCTATCTTTCAAAAGGATATCAACAAAGTATCAGCACGCCTTCAACGAATGCTCCTTAACCTTCTTAAATACACACTTAATGTCAAATACTTGCCTGGTAAGCAGATGTTTTGGCTGATACTCTCTCTAGAGCTTATCTTTGAGATCCAGTTGAAGACGACTCGAAACTTCAATATGTTGTTCACTCCATGTCAAAACATTTCCCCATTTCACAAGAAAAGAGAGAAAAGTTCGTCGACTCTACTAATAGTGATCAATCTCTTCAATCAATAATAGTGTTTGATTACGATGGTGGCCTAGGGTAAAAAACAATATCCCTCAACAAGTTAAGCCTTTTTGGAACATGCGCTATGGCGTTCATGTCAAAGATGGCCTAGTATTTCTTGCTGACAAGTTGGTGGTAGCCAAAGCTCTTCGGAATCAGTTGCTTGACCTGACTCATGAGTCACATCTGGGTATCTCTAAATTCAAGGCCCGTGATCGAGAGATTATGTACTGATCAGGCATGTCCAAAGACATAGAGGAATATGTATCTAAATGTACCATATGTCAGAAATACAGAAACTCAAATCCTAAGGAACCACTCCTTCCTCGTTCAATAACTGATAGGCCATGACAGAAAATAGCAACTGATATTCTCAGTTTAGGTGCTAATGACTTCTTAGTTGTAATTGAATATTATTTGTTTTTCTCTAAATAGTCTACCCCTCTTTCTCCACAAAAATGTGGGTACACTTCCTCTAAATTCAATCCTCCTCATCCCTGACTTATTAGCGTAGCTAGTACCTTGATGAGTAGTAGGATGCAGTGCTAAATAAAAAATTAGAAAATAAAACATGGATTAAGACACAAATACAAATTGGAGGGAAGTTTACACACTCTTACAATGTATGGTACTTATTACATTTTAGCTTGTCTTTTTCCTCGTTTATAGCGAAATTAATTTAAAATTGAGGAATAGATATTCAGATATTGATACACTTCAACTTGTAGGTAATTTTTAAAATGTTACTTAATTTAAAAATATTTAAAATTTTCAAATCCAAAATGTTATTTAGAAAATAAAAAGAGAAAATAGGATTTTTTATTAATATCTTTGTTAAAGGTATATAAATATATTTTGCAAAGCAGCATTTTTTCTCTTTTTCCCCGCTCCACATAAACCATCCAGCCATTCAAGTCTCTTCAACTGAAGCTTTTTGACACGTGTAGTTTGTACTGTAAACGTATCATTAATCAAAAGCCTTCACAGTGTCAACCAACAAACAAATGCTGATTGCACGAAGCGACTCTTTAACAATTCCACCGCGACTTGGGAATTGCGTTCAGCTAAAGAATTCAATTAAAAATACTACAAATCATTAATTGCAGGTACAGTCTGTGACGGAGTTACTCAGACACGTTGAAACGCGGCAAAGAGCTGATCCGTCAGACAATTTGCAAGGGGGAGTTACGACTTTCAAAATATATAATTTGTTTCATTTATTTTCCACCGTGTTTTACTATTTGTTCGAGATTTACATATTTTAACTAAAGCAGTGTTGCCACTATTTTCTTACTAACAAATTCCCTGTGTTTTCCAGGTTTTATTTCTAGACCGCTTAGATTGATGAAAAGATTTTTTTGTATCAAACTTACTAGCGGGAATTCACTCAGATAACTAATGTTTAAAACAGGATGATTTAGGATTGATAAGTGGTTTAAAGCGCTACTCTCGCATTAGACTAGACTGTCAATGACGGGAAGATTGAGGTTCGAATCTCGGTCGGGTGTACTGATGGTAGTTTCCCCAAAGTGTTTTCCACGAAAATACGGGTATACTTCTTTTAAATAAAAGATTCCTCCTACCTAAAGCCACTAGCGTAATTAGTACATAAGCCAAATGGGTAGTAAGACTCGGTGCTAAAAAAAAAAGACTGATGGGGAAATACATCTTCTGTCGCTTCACAGCCCTGATTTAAGGGATAATAAGACGTGTTTGAATAAGCGTGATTAATTCTCCAATCCAGTTTTTCGTTCATATAAAGACCTACTATTTTAAGATTTCAGTTAAATGTCCCAAATTAACAAATATTCCAATATTTTTACTATATTTTGACAAAATACCCGTATTTACTCGGTTTCTTACAGGCACACACAAAAATCCTTATTTTCCCCTGTTTTACTTGGATTTCCAGGTAAGTGGTAACCATGTCACGCTAATGGGGTCGGAATAACTAAGATATAATTTAGAGGAAACGTACCTGATGCTGCACAGTGATGTCAACAGTTGTTGAATATCTTTCAAAAGTGTCTTGGAATGTTATGAACACTTTTTTCCTTCATTAAAAAGTTTGTTATTTAATACCACTATGCTCATAAGTGATATTCAACGACGGTTTATATCACCGTGTGAAGAAAATTAAACTCTATGTATGTATATAAATTTGATTTATTTAGATCAAAAAAAGTTTTGCTATAAAAACTGCAGAAACACTGGTCTTTTCTCTAATCCTCTACATCCCCACCTTAATGATCTGGCTTCTGGTTACTAAGTTTGTCCTGTAATTATATTTGGGATGAACCGCCGATAGGCATTATTAGAGCTTTAGAACACATTCTAAATAAAAATTGAATAACATAATTTAAGTTTTTGTATCTAAAATACGACATTTTATCGAATCTAAAATATTCTTTAGGATTAGAGGGTTCTTTCCCTATTGCAAATGACTTATAGTAAGAGGCTTATTCACATAAAGGCACGTACTAAGTATAGGCATTAAAGTATATTAAAATTTAAGTAAGTAGTAATAGGAGGACGAAGTCAGTTCTTGGACGAGTTACTGACATTTTGTAATTTGGTTGCAACATAGTATAGATAAGTGCAGGACTTTGCGTAACGTTGTGTTTACGACTAAGAAAAGGATGAAATGAAAGAAGTTTGTTGATTCATTTTATTTTAACATTCCACACGACAGATTGACATTTTTAGCACTCTTCGTTGTGGCACGAGGACATGTAAAACAATAAAACTATAGTAGAATTTTGGTAGGAAGGGTATTTTAAAAAATATAAACATATTTATTTTCGGTCAACGTTGATAATATTTTACTTTATTACTACTATATATTATTTAGCATTAGTATTATTACATATTATTTATCATAAGTATATTATCTATGAAAAGTGAGAGTTACGGATCATATAACTTTACGTATAAATATGTTAACAATGTTTTAGTAGCTTTAACTGTTAAAAAAAGTTATGTCTTATTTAAATCGCACTATACGATATAATTGTTTCAGTTATTAAATATTTGTAAAAATGAAATGTTTTCCACAAACACTTGTCTATTAAATCTCGCATTTTCAGATAAGAATCCATAATTTTAAATTAAAGTGAATTTTTGTACACACTTATTCTAACATAGAATATAAACATTCGTTTAACCTAAGAGAGATAATATTAATGACATTACTTAGTGAATTCGAAGCCTAGATGTGCTAAACATTTTAAAAGCTATCAGAGCCAGTTTCAAAGAACACTTACTCTCTTTTACTGACGAATATAAACACTCGCTTTACTATTTACTACTGTACAACATTGATTTACATTTCAAAATTATCTATTTCTTATTTCATATTCTAGATATATATTTGCTTCTATGGACTTTTTAGTATACATTCTGGCAGAAATATTCCTACTGGTCATTCTAGAGAATAAACCAAACAGCCTAAATTGTATGAGATATCAAAAAAATCTAGGTACAAAAATCTACTTAAAGATAATTTTTTTTACAATATAAGATTCTTTATAGAATTATTTATTAATTTGTATTTTTTGTTTCAAAGTTATATCTATGAAACTTGTCGAATAATACGAAAATACATTAATATAATTTATAAATCCTACCTTTACTTGCCGCAACGTCGCATGTTGACAACCAAGTGTCAATTGTTGACATATGCTAGTAGCAGAATGAGCCTATTCATAAATAATCTATCTCGTTAGGTATCTCCTGAGATCAAACTAAAGCCTTTCATCTCAACAGTCTGCCTCCCTGACCTTGAGCCACGGTTGAGATCTGTCTCTCCAACATATAGCCCCCGAATACAAGATAGGACTACAAGCTTCCGTCTAGTTGATAATAGGTTTAGGGGTTAGCTAAGCTGTACCGTGGGGCATTCCTGTTGAGTGTAATGCCTACCAACTGCCATGCTGGATAGTTCAACTCGGTTAGGACGCCGCTAGTAGAGCAAGTAGTTATCAAAACAGAGTTTAAATAATATTATTATTAAGGAAGAACAAGATATGGAGAAAAATAACCACCTCAAATTGCATTAAACACCACTGTACTCAGGCGTTGAAAATACTTTAGAATTGTTTTTTATATGAGCACTAAAGCAGGGGCGGATCCAGATCATTTTCATAAGGGGGTCATAAGTATAAATAACATAGTTATTTACGATTTTAGATTTCTGTTTGAAGCCATTTAATATATTCTCATTCATATTTGATTTTATTTATGTTTTAAGCCATGGTCATCCTCTCCAATATTTTAAAATCAGATAGTTTTTATAAGCTATTTGGAGTGACCCTCCTTCAACAATTTTTTGAAAAATAGTTCACCCAAGACACTATGAGTAGTCTTCGCCTCTTAGATTCTTTTATAAACCATTTAAAGTGTTTCTCACCTAGAAATTTTGGAAATTTGTATACCCATTGAAGCTATTTAGAGTGATCCTCACCTTAATATTTTACGAAATTTAGATAACTTTATAGGATTATCTTTGAAGTGGTCTTACACCGACAACGTTTGATAATTGCATTATTTCAAATACTAGGCTATTTGGGGTGGTCATCGCATGAAAATTCTTCAAAATGACATGCATCTAGACGCTATTTGGAGTTGTCCTCCCCTAAACATTTATGAAATTAGGATGACCTTGGAAACTATTTAGAGCTTTCTTCCCCTGACATTTTCTTCCTGTTAGATGCCTCTAATCTATTAATTATTTTAAGTGGTTTTCTCCAGCAAATTTTTAGAATATCATACATCTAGAAATAATTTAGAGTTTGATTTAAAGGCCATCTTTCAGCTTCATATTCGATAATATCAGAGGATTTGAAATATATCTGAGGTAGCGAGGTTATTCCAGGGGGCGAATTCCCCCACAGTTCCACCGCTCCTCTGTCCACACATAATCTATATTCGGTATTAGTGGATGAACTATTCTCAGGCGATTATTAGTCTTCTTTGATGTGTGGTAGTCTACCGTCTCTATGCGGAACAATGTTCGTTACTTGTTATGCACGACAAGTATTCGTACAAGAAAATAAATATTTTTTCCACACTTGCGTGAGTCATATCAAATGTTGAATAATCGTGGAAGAATAACGAATGTGTGGACCCAAATTAAGGTGTCCGCGCGTAAAATAATTTAAAAAAATTGGATAATGTATCTGTGTTTTCTTTCTAAAATTTAAACTTTCATTTTGTTTTTTGTATTAGTTTTCTAACTTTCACAAGGGGTCAACTGACCCTTTGAATTCGCGCCTAGCACTAAGTAACACATAATATTACTAGACTAGTAAGAATAAATCACTGAATAGGATTACACATAAGTAAAATGGTCGCATAGATATGTATTTTAGTTTAAAGATGTATTCAAATAAATTAAAAATGACACTTGAACACGGGAATTGAGCTCGGGACATTTGGCTTAGAGCGTCAATTCTCTATCACTGAGCTATCCAGGGATCTTCCCTTTATCAGGGTAATTCTTCACTTATATTTTAAGGCAGAGTCTGTAATGGACGTGTAAATATATCCGGTTACTAAGAGCTACTATTGATATCATAGCCACCGGCGACTCGGTTATTTATTCAATTATAATTGAGACAATCATTATCATTCATCTACAAGTTTCGCCTTTATATATACTTAATTGTATAGCGGGTTTTCTACTATATTGAAGCAGTATTGTTCTTTGAAAACCACAATTTTCACCAAAAATGAGATTCAAGAGATTTATTTAAAACAAAAAATGGGACGGAGACAACTATGAATAAAAGAGACCAAGATCTAGAACAGAGGCTCGTTCCTTGGCTTGACAACTTTGTAATTTGTTTGTTGTCTAAATTTCTTTAGAAACAACGAATCATGGAACACTGGCTTGAAGGTGTTGCCAGAATTTTCTTATGTCATTCTTCCTAACTAACGTCTTGTCAACAGAGAGCAGGGGTGTTTGGAAACGGTTGGATAATGATGGGATCACGATCAAATTTAATATAACATATATAACATAAGGGTAAGGTAAGAATGAAGTAACAAAGATTTCCTTCATGTTTTTAAAATTGAAGCCAACACGATGCCCTTAACTTAACGTGTTGCTAAATTATAAGAGTTGTTCAGAGGAGAGCTTTCTAATTGCAATAATAATTTAATATCTTTATTTGGGCGAGTTTAAGGCCAGTACCTTTTATTACACCCCCTAAATGTATACAATGTGTATAAACATATTTAAATTATGCATTGTTGATATAGTTATTAAAAACTAATTTATCGTGTGAGCATAAAAAATCAAATACTAAAAACATAGATATAATTTTACCTATCATTTTACAGTACATTAAGCGAGGGGAACAACTTCTTTCTGACGGCCAATCATGATGCAAGTAATATAAAAATGTTTTCAGTGGCTCAATTGTTGGTTATTGGTGTGCTTTAGCTTATTGTAGTATTAGACTATAGTTAGCGAACACCAAAGAAATGTAGCCCTTATTTAAATGTCATTTTTATTTTATAGCACCAATAAGATTATATTTGCAAGTACTTGAAGCCTGCCCAGCCTTAACTGCTTACTGTAAGTTCTATTTTTACTAACAATTTGTTTTCAAACACTCCCAACTTATTTGCCGTGTTTTACTTACGTATTTACGTTATCTTTACGTTAAGTGAACCCTGATCACACACCAGGATATTTACGATAAGTGGACGTTACATTAAGTTAACTTTGAGGTGATCAATATTCTTGCATAAATGAGATATAAAATAGTTTTGCCTCCAGTGATTTAATTTAGTAGCCGAATCAAGGCACCTCTTGAGATGAAACTAGTTATACTACCCATTTAGTTACGGACATAGGCCCACTATACGGGCCATTAAACTAGTAAAATCACTCTATTTACTAACTAAACATACTTCAGATATAGTAGTTAATCTGCGAAACAGCTGATAGTCGAGAACTGGTGTGGATATACCCTGATTTTGGTTGGAATAACATTAGAGCCAATAAAAACATATTACTTTGCGGCCAACATTGAAAACATTTTACTATATCATTTGTGTTATTTTATATATAATGATAATATCTTTCAAAAATGACAGTTGAAGCTTACATGACATGATGTATGAATATATTAAAATTATTTTAGTAACTTTAGTAACTAAATTATACTGTTCTTCCTGCCAAAATCGCGATTTACATTTATATACTGAATCGTTTGATAAGATTTCTGATGCCGTATCTTTGCTTTAAAATATATTATCATTCTATGTCCAAACGACGATAGTTACTAGTGTACCTTCAATATGGTTCCTAATTCAGTTTGTTTCAGTTATTTAATTTAAAATGAAACAAGTACAGAAACCCTCCTTTCACAAACATATGTTGTGGTAAGACATCACTCAGGTAATCACATATTATTCAGTTCTTTGTACTCAGAACGAGTGTGTGGTCAGGTGTCATCCATGTCATTTTGTGTGAAGACTAGTTTTAAAGAGTTGTGGGCTTTATGAATTTTTTGACCACTAGAAAGCACTCTACGGCCCATGGGTGTCCACCACCCCCTGGATGAGAGCCACTGCCTTATACGTCATGTGTCAGTTTTTTACACGCATCTTACTAACCATCCGGGAGATCCACCTATTTATACTAACAATAATTATACATGTATCAGGAAACTATGTCAACCTTGGTGGTCTTTGTGTAGAGTGATCGGATCAGTACCCGAAGTTGGTGGGTTCGAATCCACTCTGGGTCAACGTTTTTTTTGGGCGATAAAAATCCGTAACACAACTTTATTTGGAAGGGAAGCAAAGGCATCGGTCCTATGTAGATTGTGACATGTAGAAGAAACCTGGAACATATGTGAAAATACCTCTCGGTGTATCCGGATAGAAGTAATTTCTGAACTCCCCTATCACATGGGATTTTTACCAGATGGTGCAGTTAACACTAACCAGCCGAAGGGCTGAGTGCATTCCAGGCATTGGAGGGGTATAAATCCCATCAAACCAACTTCCAGGTTGTTGAATTAAGAAGGTACATATGATTTAGAGGAAATGTACCAGCATTTGAGTAGAAGGGGAGTGAAAACGTTTGGAAAAAGACACTCTCAATCCACTCGAATATTATTCAACGATCAACCCAACCACAACCGACAAAATATACCGTGTGATGCCGACACCTCATACTGCGTGCCCAAAAAATGCGGATTCTATGTAAGAAGTTTTCACTTGTTTTTTCAGTTTGTTAGCTCAAGATATTGCGTGGGAATACGCCATTTTTCAAACTGCCTCTCCGTAATACCTCACCATGGGGAGATTATAGGACCTTCCCCCTAATTTAGAAACAGGTACAATATTCATCGTTTCGACAAAACCACGCTAAGACACACAATATGATTTATTACATAGCTTTATATTGTTTATTTTATTGGTTTACTTAGAGCCCTGTTAGATGCTAGAGAAGTGTTGTGGGCGGGCCTGAAATGTATTACATGTGTTTATTGTGACAAGTGTTTAAAAGATTATATAAAATTTACTATCAAAATTATTCATGCCATTTAATATTCTCTCTCAAATTTATTACATTCCATATCTGAACGTACATCCTCCTTTTGTGTAAGTCATCATTCATATTCACTTTGAACACATACATACTTTTATAGTCCTTTATAGAATTTTAAATCATAAAAGGTACATATTTTTAATGTGCACGGAGTCTTGTCACACATATGAGGAATTAGTATATTTTCCCTAAGGGGTTAAAGGTGAGGACGGTTGAATTTAAAGCATCTGTACCCGCATTTGCGTGGAGGGAGAGTGTATAGCAATTTACGGGGAAAAATCTCTAAAACACCCATGAAAAATCCCACGACCCCCAGTCACCAGCAGACAAGACTGGTTGACACCTTAAGTCCGCATGTCTACCGATACAGATCAAAGACAAATTATTATTATTACTACTACTATTATCACCGCGTCTTACTACCCATTCGGGTTATACTCACTTACGCTAATGTGTAATGGTAGTGTGATTGTGAGATTAAATGGAGAACCTACAGTTTAACGTGGGATCCGAACCACGGTGGAGGCCTGGCATTCCACACATTCACATGTTGTGATTAATACATGTCTTATGAAGGAAAAAAAGACAAATTAGTTTTGTCACTATAATTTTATTAAAATAACTAGTTTATTGAACAGGAAATGCTGTAATTTACGTTAAAGTTTACTAACGTATTTTTCCAAGGTTATGTAATCAAAGAATGATTGTATGGAAGAAATAAAGTAGAATATAATGTTTGATTTTGATTAAACATTAAAACTTAAATGTGCCTCTTGATATAGTGGTAAGCATGCCTGGCTACTAAGCTAGAGGCTTCGGGTTCGATTCCTGGCAGTACCTTAGGTATACACAAATCATAGTTTTCATGGTGATGTAAACAAAGAATGAAAAGCTGTATATTCCCTGGTAAAGTCATATTTTCGTTGGAAACTACTAATTTTGGCGACCTCCTGAACACTAACCTTAAAAATGCGTGGTTGTTTGTTAAAATTGGTTCCGATATTTTCTTGAAATTTAAATTAGCGGAAAAGATCTTATCAAATTATACATAAGAGCAGAGGCAAATACTTAAAAACAAAGAATAGGAAGGATAAATATTAACAATGAAAATTATTTTAACTTAATACCATAGGTTTGTTTTATAAATATACAAATAATTGCCTTAATATTTCTATTTGTTGTACCATACGACTAAAGTAAGAGTTAAGTTGGTATTAGCTGTAACCAAGGATAAATATTTTTTTTAACAAATATACGCTTATGTAAAAATCATGGTTGCCATGGTGATATAAACAAAATAATAAAAAGCTGAAAATTTTCTGTGAAAATCCGATTTTTCTTGGAAGCTACTATTTTTCCCAACCTGGACCACTAACCTTTAAAATGAAAGGAGATCTGTCAAAATCTTGCCAACTATTTCCTCGTAATTTCTATAGCCAGAAACGGGCTTATCAAATTATATATAAGACTAGTGGATCGTTGCAGCGATGGCTGCAGATTATTGTTTTAAAACGTATTCTAAACTTATTAATGGGGAAAGTTCTATATAATAAGCCCTCACTAGGCTTTCTAGTTAAAAGGTTACTCATCAAAGGCTATCAACTTTACATAGAATTTTAGTTTTCAGTGTTTAATTTTAATCAAAACGTATATTTTCCCCCTTCATGCCTCGGTAAATTTAAAACGACTCCTCTCCTAGCTCTCTATCTATTTGTTTCACCAAATCACACAAGTAAGAATCGAGTTTTTATTATTTTTGACCAAAGATAAATATGTTATTCACAAATATATAATATAAATAAATCATGGTTTCCATGGTGATGCAAACAAAGACTGAAAAGATGAACATTTTCTGGGAAAATCAAATTTTTGTTGGAAACTAATATTTTTTTCGGCATTCTGGACCCATAGTCTTTAAATTGAGAGGTAATTTGTTAAAATCTGTTACTCGTAATTTATATTACCGGCAATGGGCTTATCATAATTATATATAAGACGAGTTTGGCCTTTTTCTTTGAATTGAGAATCACTAATGAACGATTAAGACTAATGTATCTTCCTCTCAATTTTCATGAAACTCTAACGCTATATACCATTTAAGAACAGCTAAAATATTACATTCCTGACTTTCATAGTTCCGTGACTGTTTGCATAGTATCCTGATAACAGGCAGCGTGCATTGGTTTCTGAATCCCAAACAATGTTATTCTGATCACGCCGCGCTACAATCCGCCTTTACAAATCCAATCTGCATTCTATTACCAACTGCAATCCGATAGGAACTTATGTTTAGAGTAACGTGTGAGCGTTCACATAAAACACACTCTATAAAAAAATATGTCGATGGCCTTATACTAGATTCACATTTACCCGTGCTGCATTTTGCAATTTGCGGTTAGCCATTCACGGTATCCAGTTTCCATTTAGCGTTATGTCATTTCCCTCTCAATAATTCATAGCACAACGCTGAATATGGTTTAACCTAATGTGTGGACTTCAAAATATCCAGAATATGGAAACCTAGGCAGGATGTGGCTTTTTGGGAGGAAGAGGGGATGGGGGATTGATATTGGTTCATTCATAGGTCCAGGGTCAGAATATTATGTTTGGTCCCTCTAAACATTATAAAGGCACACGCCTTTGGAGTGCTTTTAAAATATTTTTTTTATAAAAATAACTCAATAGTTAATGAAATATTATGCTTCGTCTCATACCATCTAGAAATATTATAGATTAAAGACAAATCTAGGAAAAATTATATGTTATTGGGGGTATTTAACGTTTACTTACTGAACCAATTCATTAAATAATCACATGAAATTGAACATTAATTTAACACCAGAACAGACACAGCACCCAGTCCACTGGCTGTTATTTCATTACTATGAAATAAAAAGCCTCAAATTCTTCTACGTTCAAATTTTCGGCCATTCCGGGAATCGAACCCACTACATATAATGCAATGGGAACACAAACCATAGAGTGAACTAAATGTTGGAAAAAGGAATAGTGCATTGGGAATACAAACCATTGACTTAGCTAGATGTTGGAAAAAGGAATAGTGCATTGGGAATACAAACCATTGACTTAGCTAGATGTTGGAAAAAGGAATAGTGCATTGGGAATACAAACCATTGACTTAGCTAGATGTTGGAAAAAGGAATAGTGCATTGGGAATACAAACCATTGACTTAGCTAGATGTTGGAAAAAGGAATAGTGCATTGGGAATACAAACCATTGACTTAGCTAGATGTTGGAAAAAGGAATAGTGCATTGGGAATACAAACCATTGACTTAGCTAGATGTTGGAAAAAGGAATAGTGCATTGGGAATACAAACCATTGACTTAGCTAGATGTTGGAAAAAGGAATAGTGCATTGGGAATACAAACCATTGACTTAGCTAGATGTTGGAAAAAGGAATAGTGCATTGGGAATACAAACCATTGACTTAGCTAGATGTTGGAAAAAGGAATAGTGCATTGGGAATACAAACCATTGACTTAGCTAGATGTTGGAAAAAGGAATAGTGCATTGGGAATACAAACCATTGACTTAGCTAGATGTTGGAAAAAGGAATAGTGCATTGGGAATACAAACCATTGACTTAGCTAGATGTTGGAAAAAGGAATAGTGCATTGGGAATACAAACCATTGACTTAGCTAGATGTTGGAAAAAGGAATAGTGCATTGGGAATACAAACCATTGACTTAGCTAGATGTTGGAAAAAGGAATAGTGCATTGGGAATACAAACCATTGACTTAGCTAGATGTTGGAAAAAGGAATAGTGCATTGGGAATACAAACCATCGACTTAGCTAGATGTTGGAAAAAGGAATAGTGCATTGGGAATACAAACCATCGACTTAGCTAGATGTTGGAAAAAGGAATAGTGCATTGGGAATACAAGCCATCGACTTAGCTAGATGTTGGAAAAAGGACGAATGCCTTGTAATGTAAAGAAATTACTAAACTTAGATCCTTTTTTAGAAATATAAATATTTTACTAAACAAGTATTTTATTACTGGGACTGTTTCTAGCTCTCGACTTGTTTTTGTTCAAGAGTTTCAGGGACTATTATTAAAACATTTCCTTTAATAATCTTTAATCCGCTAAATACAGGAAAAACTAAAGAACGAGAAAGAGTAGAAGTGATGAGTTAGTAAGAAGTGAGTGAAGTTTGAGTTTCAATCTAAACAGAGTATGTTCGTACTTCGTGCAGACGGTCCAATATCAAGCAAATCAACTTCACTTTACTTCTCACTCACTATTCCCTGTTACTCATTCTTGTTCTTGCATACATCCTTTAGTGTTTTTATCAAAATAATGTTCATTCAACTATTTCCTTCTAGTTTAGGATATAGTCATTTGATAATAAATGTTTCTAAAAAAAAAGGCATTTAGTGCTTCAAATTTGCACTAAAAATATGTTAGAAAGTAAAATAATTGGTACGACACAATTGTGCAAACTTTCTCATATTGTGTATTATAATATCAAATATAATTTTCATAAGTAGGTTTTGAGTAAACAACCCTAATTATGTTTTCCTCATAAAAAACAAACACGCCATTATGGTAGTTACAATAAACACCCTTTATATATACATTTTAAAACAAATTGTTCAAATATATTTAACAACATTCAAATTTCCACGAGTAAGTTATATGTAAACTACCCTCAAATTATTTATTAGTTAAAAATAAAAATGTACTATTATTTATCATGAAAAACTATTCCCAGGATTCCATTCGAATTCAATCTTCAAGGTAAATTTAAAAATTCAAATTTATATATTTTTTGTAAGTAAACTACCCTTAGTTAATTTGTTTTAGATAAAATAAAGGCAGCCAACATTATAAGAGCTATTTTCAAAAAAATTAAAACTTAGAAAAATCAGTAATTTCTATAACTAGATTCTTTTTTCTTAGAAAAACCAATATATACAGCTATTTTTAATAAAAAAAACAGATACTTTTTTTTAACCAAACATTTAAAGCAATTTTTTTATATTCCAATTTAAAAAAAAAAGTCAACAGTAAACAACACAACCAAATTCCTCCCCAAAATACAAGCATACAGCTTTATTTGTGATGTTCATGTCAAACACTCCCCAGATATACATTTTAAGCAAAATTGTTAGAGCCATTTTCGAAAAATTTGAAGTCAAAAAAATTAATTCATCAGTAAACTACCATTAATTTAAAGGTTAGGGTAAAATAAAAAACCGAGTTATAGCACTGTAAAATCTAAATATCAAGTTTGAACAAAATCCATCAAACCGGTACGGGTCCGTGTCCAGGGACAGACGGATAAAATTGTAAAATCAATTTTTTGAGGTTCGTGTTCACATAAAACTTAAAAGATTCATAATAATCTTGAGATTGATTTTTTTCGTTATTACAATAGGCTAGTTTATCTTGAAATGAGAAAGTAAAAAAAAAAGGGTATTTTTAGACTGTTAAAATTTGTTGGGACTTGTAAAACGTGTAAAAATTTAATATTCGAAGATATTTGTGCCTTCTAACTAACTATTTTAATAATGAGCGAGTTTAATGCACACTTTTAAAAAAATATCGAAAATAGCGGCGTTCCCCAGGGAGAAACAAATATAGTTAATACATTTTTTAGAATAACTGGAAAAGCGGAAAAGGCCTATTTTATTCGGACCCCTTAATGGATGTTCCGCAGTTAATTTTATATTCAAATATTTGTAAATTATACACATTTTAAAAAGAATTCTACTAAATTGTCTAATAGTTCAGCACTATATAAAATGTATTGTTACAGCCAGGGCTGTTTTTTTACAGCCAAATATGGCCACGAATCAAGGCTGAAATTTAAGCCATGGCAGAATTTCAGGCTTTAAAAATTTCAACTTAAGCAGTAAAATAATAAATTAATTAAGAAATTAGAATGATAAAAATACCTTGACAGACTAAAGGAATGTCTATGTGAGTTAATAAAAAAGAGAAACGTAGGCTATAAGTAAAACGTTTTGATAAATACACATTTTTTTGTTTCGATCCCAAATATGAATCCGCAAAAAGTGATTTTAAAGTGCGAATACATTGGTGTGAGTGTTACGAGCGCGATTTGGGTTAATAATTCGTGAACAAATGCTTACATTTTTGTGATTATTTGGTTTTAAAAAGTCTTTATATACTGCATTTGAAATTAATTATTAATGAACAAAACTAAAGATTTTAATGTAATATATTTATAGGTTGGCATTAATCTCATTTAATTTTTTCGCCTGCCAGCCTCCAATTGTAAAGCGGAAAGATAATTTTCAGCATTGAAACACAAATTGCAATCTAGTATGTCTGAAGTTTTTAGAATATGGCCATACCTGCAACCTGGTCTCAGCGATCAGGGTGCCAGCACATTTTCTTGTTATGTACAATGGTGGTAATACTGCGAGGCTATAGCTTAGTAACAGCGACTTGGTCGCGGCGACCAAATCGCAAGTATGGTCGCGTTTAAGGCTGTTGGCCACACCTAGTATTGAATCAAAACGTTCGTGAACGAATTACTATGACGGCAAAATTGATCCCTTCACCAATAACAAAATTATACAGAAGGTGCTTTAAGACGCTTTGAAACAAATACTGGGGACGTAAGTTATAATTGGTTGTTAAAAGGAGGGTTAGGAAAAACCTCAGCCAATCTTCCGTAAATGATGTTATTGTTTTCCAACCACACTAAAGTTTTTTTTATCTAGCACCGCGTCTTAATAACCGTTCGGGTTATACGATTAATTACCGATTACTCTAATGGGTTAGGAATAGGAAAGGTTGAATATAGAAGAAGTGAACCCGAATTTGCGTGGAGGGAGAGTGTAAAACCATTTACGGAAACCCCCCAGTTCACCCGACCGAAATTCGAACCTCAATTTCCCCATCCTCGGCACTCTAGCTCAACACGAAACTAGTGCGTTAGCTAACTACGCCACCGAGGCGGGTAGTAGTGTTTTTACTCATAATATTATCAACAAAATTTCTATGATGAAAATATGGTCCGAGCACTTTAAATATGTTAAAGGCAGATATACCGTGGTTTCAGCTAGACACAGCCCGAACATAAATGGAGATGCATCGTAAAATGTTTCCTGTGCATCTTATTTCAAGATTTTGAGACATCGCCAGGCCAATACGCTCAATAGAATTTTTCTTGTGGGGGATAAAGAAAGAATTGTGGTAGAAGTTGAAGCAATTCAACTCGAAACATTGCACAAAGTCATGTCTAGTTTCAAAAAGAGCATACAGCAATATATTGCATACAATGGTAGCTATCTTAAGGACTTGCTTATAGAAAATGAATGATCAAAAGATATGCAAACAAAATGCAATCATTTGTTATTTTAAGTTTAATTTGAAGCATTTAGTAATCACAATAGCAAAGATATAGTGTTACTAAATGTGTCAACACTTATTGCCCCACCCTGTGTACATACATCGTAGCTCCGTGAATCCACGTCTCCTCATTATTTCAAACACTCACACACATAACATATACAAACACGTAGCGAGGTGTAGTTTAGTCATTCATAAAGCCAGCACTAATCTAAATTGTTCTAGTAAAATTATTCCATTAAATGTCTTGGTAGCGTTTAAGTGTTCCATTCAATTTTATGATAGGTTTTTATTTGTGTGGAGATGAGAAAAATAGAAATTACCATCCACGTACATTTTAGAAAATTTCTAAGTGGAAAACCCTTTAGTTTTAAAAAAAATTCGCACACCCGGCTGTAATTTGAACCCCGACCTCACCGTCATCGGCAAACCCCACTAGATAAGCCTGACATTTAATTTGAGCACCCACCAATGCAAGAAGGTGTGAAAATTAAAGATTTAGGAGGGCTTAGTTAAATTTCAGGAACAGCCCAAGGATTTGATATAAAGGACATGTCAATATATATAAAACGCAGCATAGAATTTCCCCCACTTTTACCTTAAAATATATATTTACTAAAACTTCGTAATATTTGTGAAACGAAATAAAAGGTCTATACATTGTTGTAGAGACACTATACCAAAGATCATAAATGAAATAATATACACTGTTACTTACTTACTCTATGGCATTAGGAACTAGGAACACTGTTAAAGAAAAACTAAGAAAAGAGAAATATCTTCGTCTATCAAAGAGCATAAGAATCAAATTCATTTTCAAAGAGCTGACTTAAAAAGTATATATGTTTGCTTATAACTCAAAAACTATTGGTATTATAAAAATATATTTCAAATAAAAGATTTTAATCTTTGTTAGTATGAATCGTTGCTTCTCCTACCACGTAGAAAAAGAAGCGAATGCTGGTACATAATTAAATAAGTTATACTTGATAAAGGATAGAGAAGGAAAACTCACCACAGAAATATTTCAGATTAATAAATAAGTTTATTAGAAAGCAAACAATCAGATATAGAATTACACATAAGTGACAAGATTTTAATTCAATTAATTAACGATAAGTGTATTCCGTTATCAAGGTAGAAAACATTAAGTTGGACAAATAGGTATTATTAATACGTTGTAGATAAGGAACCGACAGAAGTTAGATAGCACATTTCGTTTAGTTTAATAACTCTAGAAATAGGGATATTTGCTCTTGCTCGAACGATGAAGCGTTTGCCACAGCCGGACAACAGTAAAAAGAGGAATTAAGCTTTAGTAAATATAAAAAAGACAATCTAGCCAGGCCAATACCAGACTAATACCTTAGAGGTCTAATCATGAAAAATAGTGAACCAAATGAAAATATAAATAATTTTTTTTTAGAGTTACTAAGAAGAATATTATTTAAGCTAGCTAAATTGTGTTAACTCTCATTGAGAGTTAAGAAAAACCAAAGAATAATATCCTATAAGAGGAGCATCCATTTAAAAAATAATAGATGGCTAACAATCAAACATCTACACAGTAATTTACTATGGCCGGTCATTTCTTAATGAGTACTGCTAGAGCAATCAACAGTAAATTTATACAATAGCTAATAGAAACTATCTTTGAACACTAAAATAAACATGGTGCCTGAAGGGGCTGAAAGAAAGCATTATCCTCGCGGGCCACTACTTAAATCTAGTAGTGATCCCACAGGTTGCGCACCGTAAATAGCTACACAAACAAGGTTGTAATCGTGACTGCAACCAGTCACTGACCTAACTAGGTCCACGAAGAAAGTGTTAGATGATCCTATTGTAGCCATAAAGAGATTATAAAAGAGATCATACCGTTTAGGGTGTCATAAAAATATAACGATTAAGGACTTAAAAAAGGAAATCAAATTCATGGACTCAGTATACTCAATCACCTGGTCTTACACATAAGTAGAGCATAGAGCCCTTGTATTTAAACTATGCATTATGGGCATAGGGAAATAATCGTCAGACTATCTGACCCAAGAAACTATGTCTAATGGACATAGAAAATAACGTCAGACATTCCGACTAAATAAACCATGTCTGATGGACAAAGAAAATAATTTTAGACATCCTGACTTAATAAACCATGTCTGATGGACATAGAAAATAATGTTAGGCCTTCTGACATTAAAACTTGTGTCTGATGGACATAAAGAATAACTCAGACACTCTAACACAATACACTATGTCTGGTGGACATAGAAAATAAAGCAAGACATTTTAATACATGAAAATATGTCTGAGTGACATAGATAGCAACGTCAGACATTCTAAAATGATACTCATATTCTCAGAAGAGGCTCTCTGACGCCTGATACATCGTGGCCACCAGTAGTCTTCGATGCTGAAGTTGTATGTAGTAGTTCTTCCTCCGGTGAATAAATACAATGGAATACACGAATGTGAATCACAGGGAATCCGTTATATAGCAACAGAACATGGACAGGACATGGAGATCCAAGGGGTGATGAAGGGGGGAAGAGTTTCGAAATAAATCCGCTTTCTTACTAGCACTGTCAGAAGGTGTGGCGAGCAGAATGAATAACCTCTCTTTTCTTCGACGTGTGCCCTTCGATCAAGACGTGAAAATGCTCGCAATGCCGAAATGGTCCGTTGGGGCAATGTTCCTCGACGCTTGGGCGTTTCCCGGCAACATCAATTCTGAGTGAGTCACCACCTGTCTCTTCTTATTGGAATAGATTAGCGCTTGTTATCTTGTTTTGATTGTCTTTATGGAATTTTAATTGTCTTTATGGAATTTTAACTATAGATTTCATATTATATAAATGACATGCCACGAGTACTACAATTTTAAAATGATAAGCTATTTTAAATCTCAAATAGTTGCGTAGAAATAATCAAAATGGTAAAATTTGCCCTATGTAAAGTACCCTTAAAATAATTTTAGCTAGAAAATGAGGGTTGCCATCTTGTTTATAATGATAAACAGTGTCTAGATATAAAATTTAATCAAAATCGTTAGAGCGAATTTAGAGAAAATCGATTTTTTCTCTTTTTGCCCTTCAATAAACTACCTTTAAATTTAGGATTAGATATCTAATAAACAAAAACCCCTTTGGGCGACCTTATAAAAACCCTAGATACCAAGTTTGAGCCCAATCAGTAATATAATTTCAACTCTAGCCCTAGGTACAGACAGACAGACGGCATTGCGAAAACAACTTTTTTTTTGTTTCAGGGGGTCATGAAACGTTGACATTTATCAAAATCTCTAATTTGATTTTTTGACGATCACAATACTTTGTCTTTGAGGTGTCGAGAGAAAGTAAAAGGCCACCACCATTGTCATAAACACAAATAAAAATTAGCGCGGGGATGAATAGGAAACAATGAATGAACATTTAAATAGGTAGTAAAGTTATTATAAATGGAAGCATAAAGCTCTTTTACATTTAACGAACGTTTTATTTGTTGCAACTCACAATACTAATACGGAGGATTATTATAGCCCTATAAGTTAAAAGGTTAAATACGTTATTAAGAAAGTTACAACCTAAAATACTTCGTGTTTGTGTATAGGTGTGGTCTATCATACGACATTCATAATTCCGGGTTTTAGTGTTGAATGTTTAGAGATAAGTGGATAACTTTCCATGGCGGCAAATCAAGATAGGCTATCTCATGCTGTGTATTTAGGTTTTATTCGAGGAGTTGTAAAACTATAACGTTGGGAAAAAAAATCTTAGATAATTTTAAAAATAGTCTTACAATGTAAAATTTTTTTAAATCTTCTTTTAATTATTTTGTCAACATAATATTTTTAAACCATCTACAACTTATGATATTAGGCTTATTTACGAAAATCGTCACTAGGAAGCTTCCTAATGGATTGTGGATTAAAAACAAGACGACCAGAAAAGTTTCTTTTGAAAGGCAGGTCAATATTGCTAAGCCACTAATATTAGAGTGAGTATTTATACTAGTCAGCGGAAAAGGGGAAAGTGCTATCAACATATAGGGGTGGACTAATAATTTCCTTCCACCTCCCTCGATTTCATATATTGGCGTCCAAGGCTAGGCTGAAACGAACGATTTCAATCTGCGCGACTGTTTAGTTGGGATTATGAGCACACCAACGATCTCACTGCGACTAGTTGGGTTGACACTTGGCACCGCACACGACACCCGACAGTTGATCACTCTAGAGTGGAGACAATACAAAGAAAGTTGAGATACACAGGATATTTAAAATAGATGAGGAGAAAACTGCAGCTACTTGTACCTTACTTATTTATTCTATGGCACTAGGAACGCGAAAGTTCATTGCCGCAAATACTAAAGTAGCACCCATCGATATCTTGAGATAATTCTATTCAGTCCATTTTTAAACCCTATCTATTCCAGGTCCATTATGTTACCGTTCCATCCGCGTCTAGATCTTACCAAAGGTCTCTCTTTCCATTGGGTTTGCCAGTCAATACCCTGAACAAGGTTTCTAGACTCTACCAATCGCGCTGCATGTCCTGCCCACCATAATCTACGAGACTTTATAATCCTAGCAATGTATTGCGATAACTAAAGTATGTAGCTCGTCATTATGTAACCTCCTCCGGTGTCCAGTGTTGTCCTCTTTTTTTTGCCCAAATATCTTCCCAAGCACCTTATTAATTAAATTTTAGAAAAAGAGAAGAACTCGGAAATACTGGGTTCATCATAACAATCATTTTTCCCAGAACCTCAAGAAAATTTAGCTAAAAATAGCTTCATTTCCTCTTTAAAAACCTCACCAAATTCTGACATTATTGACCTTTAATTCTAGTTAATAAATTCTACTCAATAGTCGGCAGTGTGCGCGCTCCAATAAGCTCCCGTTCACCTTTGAACGGTGAATGATAGTTGTCCCGACTCTTTGGTTGGATACAAGTTGGAATTAAGTCCAACTTTTCAGTTGGGTTGCGATCAACTCTCATTGTGTGCACACCCTCATTTAACACCATTCACTTTTACTATCCAACTTATTTAAGGTATTTAACGATCTGACATCTTATCTCAGTCGGTAGCGTGTCTGCCTACTGATTTAAGGGTCGTGAGTTTGATTTCCGGCATGACCAAAAAAAGTATCATTGGTGAAATGTGGGTTTACCCTTTCACAGTGATGAATTAACAGCCGGGGACTGGATGTTGTGCATGTCCTAGTCTCAAGTTAGATTATAAGGCATGTGAAGCTATGATAGGCCTAGCCAGCCGTTAGTGGAACATATATGGCTTGAATAAGAAACTGGCTCAGGCCACAGGCTGGAAACAGTAGGGGATATAGATGTAATACTTAACGTTCAGTCTGAACCGACTGATTATATTAACACACGACCTATAAACTAACTTAAATCTAGAACAGACACAACATCCAGTCCCCGGCTGTTAATAATTCATCACTATGAAAAGGTAGACCACATTCAACCATGATAAAGTTTTCAGACATGCCAGGAATCGAGACGAAATCCTTAGTTCAGAAGAAAGACGCGCTATCAACTGAGCTAAGGTGTTGTACTACTATCCAACTAAACTGCTTAGTCGTTCTTCTGCACCTATCCTAAATGTGATAGTGCTTGGATGTGTCAAGTTAAGATGCAATCCCCTTCGCAAAATATATATCAAAACACCAAGTAGGCAACTTCGTTGAGCCATTTTGTAATATATGTGATCTAGTTTCCGTTAATTAATGTTGTGTATTTCTCTAGGTCTAAGTATTATTCAACCTAATATATTAAACATAATAAATAGATTCGCAATTGGTTATAGATGTATGATTAAAATAAAAGATGAGAAATAATCAAATTGGGGCACCTTGGGGGTTTAAATGTATGTCGATACATGCTCGTTGAAGTATTCAAATGGGTGTAGCTATATGTCTGAAAATCAAATAGGTATCGACGCACGTATAGTTGAGTAGTCTAATTTATCAGCCACTGACTTGAGTGCGACAAGAATAAAATTAATGTTAACAGTTTCAATATTGTGTACATAACTATTATTTATACTTAAATATTTTGTAGATATAGTTTTAAAGACTAAAAAAAAAGCCTTAATTTATTTGGTTAACAGAAATTAGTTACAAATACTCTCTTGAACTCATTATAATTCTTAGTGAAATATTTTCAAAACAAAATTTTAAGATACTTCACTTAAAACAGGATTTTCATGATAAATCTAGTCGTGCCCTGGCTCAGCTCAGCTCAGCTCAGCTTTTGTTAGTAGGAAAGAGATAGGAAAGGGCTATTGAACATGATGAAGAGCGGGAGGCGCATACTAGTTCTACTATTACAAACATCATTGGTCAAAAGTTATGTATTTTCTATCATAAGAGTTAATCTACTTGTTCTAACAGATAAAGTAAATTAAACTGATAAAAAGTATTGTCCAGTGTTGGAAAATATGCTTCAAATTCAAGAAAAAAAAAGCCAAGACTTAGATATTATTATTTAGAAATTATGAAGATTTGAGTTCAGATTAAAGAATTAAAAAAAATTATTACTGATTATAAAATTTCATTATAACATAAGGACACTAAATATTATTTATTCTCTTGGAAAACTCATAATATTTAGTAGGATATTATGTCATAATGCAATTCTATCATCAGTTAAATTATTTAATCTGAACTCATATCTTCATAATTTCTAAATAATAATATCTAAGTCTTAACTTATATTTATTGATTTACTCCTTACTATGGATTTATTTAAAATGTTTTCTAAAATGTTGTTCAAGGAACTAAATTTTCTCTGCAATAAAATTTGACAAACATACAAAAAAAATACCTCACTAATAGTTTTAAGAGCATTTTTTTAAACTCCATTTTGCTAGGACTTACGACAAAATGAAGTAAAATCCTTGCTGGTAATGGTTGGATTCCTTCCCCACCCCTGTCTACCACTATTGAGGCGCCACTGTTCCTCGCATCCCGCTGCTCGCTTGTTCAATACCAGACAGTGTTCCAGCATCCCTTACATGAGGAGATTAGCCATAGACATATGATAAAATGTACTTAGAATTCTGACATTTGTTTTCTTAGACTGCTGTTCTACATTAACTTTCTCGTTACAAGGCACTCAGAAACACTCGACCCCTGTTTATGCTCAAAGGACATCTTCGAACGTTATTTATATCAAAGACAATTGATTTATACCCCCAACGATGGGCACACGGAATACACGTCAAGTTCATAGTGAGAGTTCAGGTCTAAAATTCCAACAAGGTGTACTGAAAGGGGTTATTCCTTAAAAAAAATTCACTGTCCCTTTGCGCAAATAATGGAACATTTCCACTCAATTCAACCTTCCTTGTTTCTACCCCATTAACATAGATAAGTGTGGATAGCCCAGACGGGGGATTTTTATGTAGTTTGTGGTGGGGAAAAAATATATACTTATATAATATATCAAAATAAATTTCTAATCAAGTTATGTACGGATAGTACTCAATTCGAAGGTTGGTTGGCTTGGATCCTCGACAATCCCACCGCCAGCTGTAAGGTCTAGGAAGTATTGAAGAGGCGTATTAGGAAAATGAGGAGTGAGGTAGTTTCCCGTTGCTTTGCTCACTGAGCTAGAAGGTACTATTGCACATCAGTCTGCCTATCCCACTGAAATGTATACACCAACTGACCCTACAAGCAACACCTTAACTTAATTCATCACGGTGACTGGCTGTATATTGAATGTTACTACTGATATTGTCCATACCTCTGACACTTTCACATTTATCTTAACCATAAGTAAGACTGAGACAGATCACTGAAATAACAACTTGCTATGGCCCATACCAGAATATAAAGTGCATTGTAAACACTATCTGATCAAAGATGAATCTGCGCTAAGTTATATGTAGTCCTAATTGGTTATAATTATAACCATAACCATAACTGGTTATAAGATATTTAAAATACCTAACTTATTCGATAAGGATGTTGTGGGTTAATTAAAGGGTTATTTTTCATTATTTACATGGCTAAGTACGATCGGAAAATACGAAAAGGAAAGGGGTAAAAAAGCAATTTACAGGGGTGTGACCCTCGGATCCTCAAGTCAGAGCCCACTACACACTTTTTAGCATTGATCTAACTGCCCCCTTATGTGAAAGCCATTTTAAATAATCTGTATTATACGTCCATGGCCAGAGAAACCTTTACTGAGGCGCCACGGCGCCGGCTCGCCTGAATATTCGCAGTCAACTTGGCAGCGCAAAGAGGGGAATATTTTATTGTTTTTTATAGTATTATTATTATTATTTTCGTTCTTTCAGATCAAAGTAGCTCTAAAGCTATAAAACCCGCCCAGTCATTGCAAAATTATTCATGTATCACCTTTCTGTAGAAACAATGATTTGAACTCTAAATTGGTAACCTTGGTTGTGTCTTTGACCTCCCTGTCATCAATAATTCAGTTTATAGAGTTTTGACACCTTAGAACACTTGGTCCACAGTGCGTGTTCTATCTAGTTCCTTAGAAAAGTATGTACAAACGTTTGTACATTTTTTGCAAATAGGCCTACTTTATAAAATGTTGTTTCAAGTAGAATGGACGAACAATATTCCTTAACGAGATATTGGAACGGTACATTATATATGCACTCATTGCACTGCCCTTATAATCTATTAAGAATTACTAATTAGTGGGTGGACAACACTTGATAAAGGCCGATTCAGATTGCAAAGGAACCTATTTTTAAAGTCACATTCTTTTTTCTTTTAATTTATACATATGATGTGAGCTTGTTAGGGCAATCTTAAAACACAGGTTAAGGATCGGTGTTAAACTATGTAGTAGGTTTTTTTTCTATGATCTTAGACCCCCCTTGCCCCCCATTATTAGCTCGTAAGATTTTCCGCCCCCCCCCCCACTCCACCCACACTCTTTATTTTCGTAATATTTTAAGATTTGGTAAATTATATAATTTTAGTCGTTTGGTTATTTTTAGAAATAATGATTGGTAATATAATAAAGAGAATAATATTAAATTTTAGAGTACTTTAATTTCAGTAAAATTAATTATAACACATCATAAGTAAATAAAATATAAATGAAATTTAATAATATTTTTTAATTAATAGATATTTTCTGACAATTTTTTTTAGATATAGATCTATTGGTTTCACCATAAACATTAATTTAAAAAACTTTACGTGAGGTAGATTCTGACATCTTCCCCCTCGTAAAAAATGTAAGAAAATACTGAACACGCCTTATCCTCCAAAAACCCATACGTAATTTAAGGACGCCCCCTTAGGGTGGGCAGGACATGCAGTACGAATGGAATAAACTAGAGCCGCTACTTAAAATTAATAGTTTTATAATAATATTATTAATAATAATAATAATAATAGACTAACTGATATTAGATTTAGTAGCTTTTCTTAGTTGACAAATAAGTCAATTTGAAAGAAAATTAGGGTACAGGCAATCCGGAGTAGCAACTAATGATAATTACAAAGATATTAGTATGGCACGTGGATTTCAATTATCAATTCCCAAGAAAATGAATGGCAAATAACACGTTACTAAAAACCTTTACCAGTCCTAGAATAATGTATAGAAGGTGTATAGAAGATCAGCGTAGCTCCCGATGCATCGGTACATTATGTATGGATAACGATGGACAGTGAATAGCCCCTGCAAGTTTTATATACGTTGTTACACAATGATAGCCCTGCAAGTTTTCTATGCGTTGGTACACAGTGACTATCCCTTGCAAGTTTCAGATATGTTGGTACACAGTGACTAGCCCTTGCAAGTTTAAGATATGTTGGTACAACAGTGACTATCCCTTGCAAGTTTAAGATATGTTGGTACACAGTGACTAGCCCTTGCAAGTTTAAGATATGTTGTTACACAATGATAGCCCTGCAAGTTTTCTATGCGTTGGTACACAGTGACTATCCCTTGCAAGTTTAAGATATGTTGGTACACAGTGACTATCCCTTGCAAGTTTCAGATATGTTGGTACACAGTGACTAGCCCTTGCAAAGTTTAAGATATGTTGGTACACAGTGAATAGCCCTTGCAAGTTTCAGATATGTTGGTACACAGTGACTAGCCCTTGCAAGTTTCAGATATGTTGGTACACAGTGACTAGCCCTTGCAAATTTAAGATATGTTGGTACACAGTGAATAGCCCCTGCAAGTTTTATAAACGTTGGTACACAGTGAATGGACATTGGTCACCCCTTGCAATCTATTAATACATTTGTTACATGGCACAATGCTTCACAGTGCTATTCTAGAATTATTTCCGTTGCGCCCATGTTTAATATTCCTCTTTTATTATTCAAGTGGTGGGAAACCACAGTACATTTTATATCAATTGAACGCGTCTCCATGATCTAATGCTTTGCTTTTGGCATCATGCCATCAATGTAATCAGCCCTTTACTCAACAAAGAGTAGAGAGTAAACTAACTAATTGAATCGGTAAATGTAATTAGGGTGGAATTTGGTTAAACAGCTTTGGGAAAGGGTGGGGAGGTTGAACAATGATTACCCCTTCCACGCCCTTCCCTGAAAATTGTGTGGCCATGGTGTTATCAATGTTTGAACCATAGCACTGCTCACAGAAAGAGACTTTTTGAATAAATTTTCATTTTCTTTTTTAGTTAAACGTGCAGGAATGTCTATTTTTTACTTTTTCATATAGAAGAAGAATTGCAATTTCGAACATTTTCGACATAGCGATTATGTGGCCCCAAACTCAAAAAAGAGTGAGTTTTTTAATTCAGGTTTCCTGTTTATATTTGGGGTTAGGGCAGAACCGGTTTGATGGATTTCTTTCAAACTTTATAAACAGATTATAAAGATAGATATATGTTATAATCAAGATTACCATTTTCTCATAACACAAATAAGGGACACTATCTTTTCAAAGGTTGGCTACTTAGCTTACTCCATTAATAATGCTTATTAATAATATTATTAATTTATTACTATTACCGCTTGTTCGTTAATCAAGATCTTGAGGTAGACTGACTGACCGTTACATGGAACGCAGTGAGCAGTGATTAGGTAAGAATTCGGGGATTCCTAAGACCCAACGGCTAAATTCCAAACTCAGACTTGTTTATGTAAAACTATAACAGAAAATATCGTATCAATGTTATGTTTTAATAAACTCAGAAAGAGAAATACCGAAGTTTCAATTATTCACACAATGTAATTTCTAAAATAGGATACATTTACGGGACGCTTGGCAAAATACGGAACATGTACACTTTATTTTCGGGCCTGTAAAAAATTATGGAACAGCGAGAGAATCAAATACGGAACTATCCCGTAAAATACGGGACGGATGGTCACCGTAATTATAATCGAATCTTTATTTTATTTGTCTAGCTCTAAAATGACTGGTAGTTTACAGATTACTGTTTGATGAAAATTCGAAATCTTTCGAAAATATGATTAGGCCCTATAACAATTTTGGTCAAAATGGATTCCTTGGCAGTGATTTTCATACAAAATAGCTCTGATTACTTGTTTTTGAATAAATATTTATTCAAGCGTGGTTTACTGGCGACTGAATTTTGAAAATTTAAAATTGTTCAAAAATAGCCCTTACAGTTTTGACCTGCTGGACGGGGAGCTCAGGTTCGAGTATCGGTCAGGTCTACTGAGGTGGTTTATCCTACATGATAAATCAGTGTAAACGCGTTTTTTGGAGAAAATAGCTTTTAAGTGTAGTTTACTATTAACCATCTTTGAAAACTATGTTTAAACTTTATATAACTAATGTAAAAGTATGAACGATTGTGTCATACTATTTAATTTTTCTCGATTACATAAGTTTTTATTCCCTTTCAAAAATATATTAACACGATGCCAAATAAAATAAGGGTTGAAACGCCTACGATATCGACCTTAAAACAAAAGTGAGAGAGTAAATAGAAACCCACGAGAGAAATATTTTATCTTTCGAGTCTTAGTACCTTTTTGGATTTGCACAGATCTACTATTTATTAGAGTAGGAATGATGAAGGTATGTTTTGAGGAAATTTTCACCACATTTACGTACAATTAGAGTGGAGAACCATTTTTGTAAAACCACTCTCAGCACACCTGACCTAGATTCGAACTCTGACATTTCAATCACCCGCAATTCTGTCTACTGTGAGAATGACGCCTTGCTTATACCAGTTTCTCAAACTGTGAGGCATACGTCACCGCTGAGAAACAAGGGGATTTTAGGTGAGTCACAGAGAATCGTCATATTTTTTAATCATGTATTTCGTTCTTCAAACTGTAAGTTCAGCTTGACTAAAATATAAAAATAAATGTTTTTATTTGAAAAGTGAAACAATAAAAACGAGTATCTATTTATTGTATGGAAGGGTTTACTTAGCAATTACGTCTATTAAGACTAAATAAATCACCTACAGCTACAAATGATCTTCACCTCTATCTCAAACCTATAAAAGATAATCTGAGCCATCTATGTGGTAGGAAAATACATTAAATATTTGTATCAATATTATCTAACGCCATCCTGTATTATTTTTATAGGTAGTATTTACGTAGAAAAATGTAAATTCATTTTACAAATAATGTTTTATGGGTAGTTCTTAACGACTTGAATGTATTTTATAATCAACAATTTTTACAAAAAGTATATCAGAAAAGATTGTAGTTTACAAACGTTTGATACTTTATTTTGGTTTTAGTTATATCATAAAAGCGTCTTTGAAATATATTTTGATAGTGAGGCTTAAATAATCAATATTCAAGTGAGGCTTAACCACTACATTCAATATTCAAGTGAGGCTTAACCACTACATTCAATATTCAAGTGAGGATTAACCACTACAATCAATATTCACGTGAGGCTTAACCACTACATTCAATATTCAGGTGAGGATTAACCACTACATTCAATATTCAAGTGAGGCTTAACCACTACATTGAATATTCAAGTGAGGATTAACCACTACAATCAATATTCAAGTGAGTATTAACCACTACATTCAATATTCAAGTGAGGCTTAACCACTACATTCAATATTCAAGTGAGGCTTAACCACTACATTGAATATTCAAGTGAGGATTAACCACTACAATCAATATTCAAGTGAGGCTTAACCACTACGGCCAATATTCAGGTGAGGTTTAACCACTACATTCAATATTCAAGTGAGGCTTAACCACTACATTGAATATTCAAGTGAGGTTTAACCACTACAATCAATATTCAAGTGAGACCTGAATGCGAAGTGTCTGAGACCACCGGCCGGGCTTACTTGGACTGTTCATGATAAGTTTTTACCTGGACGACAGTTCAAAAATCATATGTTTAGGTTTTGGGCTGCCAACACTCGTAAAATATCACTGTTTTGCTATAAATGTAAGTTTTTAATACATGTTATATTTCACATTTAAAATTATCTAAACTTAAGTTTTCTCACACTATTTCATTAATTTTAATAAATACTTTTTATCCATTCCGAAACAATATTTTAAACATAATTAAAATTACTTATCCTCTGTTTTGGAATGTTATCGATCATGTGTAATATAATGCATACATTACTACTTTTTAATACAGGTATCGTATTTACTTGGAAAAGGAAAAATACTTGTATTTTTTATATAAAATAAATTATTTTATAATTATTTTATCGTATATCTAAATATTTAACTGAATAAAATATTTGCATCCACTGCGTGGGTGCATCATTTGTAAAAAACTTGTTTCCGTCATGTTCAATCAAATGGTTAAATTCGTCGGTCGCCATTTAAAAGCTATGTTCGCTGGACCTTTTGTAAGCTGTGAATAATATTTTTTTAATTGGAATAAAAGGATAAATAAGCTTTGTGACCGACCTCAAATAAATATAAATAATATTGGTCTAAATTACTTTGGTTAACTATCACAGTCATACATTACCATATGTTTTAATTACAGTTATCCAAAGTGAGAGATATGAACTGTGAACGTAGGGATACATTAGGGACTATTTATAGTAACTTTTTGAGCTGTCATTCAAGTAAACTAAGATCGTGGATGTACTCTAGATCATGCGGACACTGAAGATGGTACACAGAGAGGGATGTCAAAGTTATTTTACGACCAATCTGGAGTTTAGATAGTTTTCTCGAGACATGACTGTCCAAAAAGGTATCCACATAGTCTAGGTCATTAGATTCGCATTGTGCATGGTTGCCATTGATAAAGAGGTCAAGGCTCTAATTCCGGCCAGATACATTTGGAATTTATTTTCCACACGATATTTATCTATGTAGCTTTTCATTCTCTTCTTTACACAGGTGCATGTGCACTTTGTCTAAATTACCTTCCTCATCTTCCTTAGCGAAACCATTAATACACTTTGTGTGTAAAATATTAATTAAAAACAAACTTGACTTGAAATATGTCTCTTAGAACATTAAATCATAGGAACGAACACACAACTTATCAATTTTAATACATACCCGGTTCAGTGGCCGAATGGTCTAAGGTGTCACTCTCGTGTTGGATTGACCTGCTGGACGGGGAGCTCAGGTTCGAGTATCGGTCAGGTCTACTGAGGTGGTTTATCCTAAATTATTTCCCAATCTCCTTCTACGCAAGTGCAGGTAGAGTACCTCTTAATTCTTCCTTCCTCGTCTTTACTCCATTAGCGTAGTTATAATATGTGCGTACAACCTGAACAGGTAGTAAGACGCGGTGATATATAGTTGAGAGTTTTAAAAGACCACTGATTTAATTATTTAACTAATCAATTACAAAACACAACCAAATATCATTAGAGTAAACAAATGAACAATGTTATTATTATTATTATTTAGCACCACGTCTTACTACCCGTTCGGTTTATACGCTTAAGTACTAATTACACTAATAGATTAGGAATGGAAAAGGTTGCATTTAGAGGAAGTGAACCCGCATTTGCGTGGAGGGAGAGTGGAAAACCATTTAGGAAAAACCCCTCCTTGTTCACTCGACCGAGAATCGAACCTCGATTTCCCCGTCCTTGGTGGTCTGGCTCAGCATGACTGGCGCGTTAGCCAACTACGCCACCGAGGCGGGTAACAATGTTATTAATGCTCTCATTAACATACCAATGGTCAATATGTCTAACTATAAATAGCATCAACTGACAATAATAATTTAGAGAATTGTACATTAATGACCAGATGTTTGATATAGAACAAAACTATTTGGACATCAATGGACATTAATATGGCTGTGGTGCGTATAACCCGAACGGTTAATAAGATGCGGTGATAAAAATAATAATAATAATATGGCTGTGAAGCACATCGCGAGCTATATACACAGAGGAGAGCCATTTTAATGAGAATACACTTCAAACTGTTATAATATTGGTTTCGTGTTGAATATCTACTAACAGCCATTTGCTTCACTTCAGAATTAAACTATAGTAGGATTCTGGTAGAAAATAACTTTTAGCAAATACCAACATATTTTTTAGCTGTCAACATCTTCGACCCCGGTGGTCTTGGGGTAGAGTGCTCGCCTCAAAACCCTATGATTGTGGCTTCAAACCCAGTCGGGGTTGATGGATTTTTCCTTGAGCGATAAAATTCCGTAGCACAGCTTCCTTCGGAGGGGAAGTAAAGTCGTAGGTCCCATGTCGATTGTAGCAAGTTAAATAAAGTTATGTGAAAATACCTTTCCCAGAAAAATTGGTAGGCTCTTTCGCTCTAGATCCTGGAAAATTTTCGTGTGCTGATATAATCAGTAGATTCAGAAAGTGCACGTTAATTACCTATAGTAAATTCAATTAAAATGAAAGTTGTCAACATTGATAAGAAAAAGTAATTTAACCCTAATTAGTATCTGTTCTTCCGGTTCATACTTACACGGTTCAAAGTCCGGACTTAAATAATCTTAAAGTTATAAAAAATTACTTATAAAATTACTTAAAATTACTTAGAATATTTTTGAAAAAAAACGTGTAATGTGTGCACTTGACTAAATAAAATACGAACTTTACAAATATAAACTAAAACATATAGTTACTATGCTTTAAACAACTAGGTATGTTCTCACCCACTTCGGTGGCAGCATGGTCTAACGCGCTACTCTCTTGTTAGACTTGACTGCCGATGACGGGGAGATCTAGGTTCGAACCTTATCGGGCGTACTGAGGTTTAAAAAAAGAGTTTTGCATTCTAGCTCCACGCAAATGCGGGTACGCTTCGTCTAAACATAACGTAATAGCGTACAATCTGAAAGGGTAGTAAGACAAAACTTAGCTCCCACATCCTACAAAAAATAACAATAGATATAGAAATATCGGCTTCATAAGTAAAAGCAATCACTTCCAAACGCAGCCCTTTTCAGCTTAATTATTAGTGTCTCACCAAGAATATCTTTTCCAAACATATGAGCAAAGAAAATACAAAATGCAGCGTCTACATTATCTGTTCATTCTGATTTATGACAGAAACTATCTGTAGAAAAATGTTACTTTCGAGTTTTATGCATTTATAAAATATCGATAGCATTTAATAATATACTTATTCAAGATAAATGTCCAAAAAAATTCCATATAAAAAAGTTTCCACAACCAGTGGATAATGAACAAAGTTTATAGTCACAAGATCATTGCAAGTGAAATACCATAAAAAAAATATAGATTTTCATCAAAATCCGGGCCCTTTTAAACGCTAATGAAATAGGGAGGGTGAAGGTGGAATTTTAGAAGAGATATAGATACTAGCATTTGCGTGGAGAGAAAATGGGAAACAATCTAGTAAAAACAACCCTCAATACATCAAGCCAGGATTCGAAACCCGATCTTCCCGTCAACAGTAATCCAGTCTAATAAGACGAGAGTGACGCTTGAGACCAGTGGTTTTAAAAGTTGTGTGTGGGGGGAGGGGGGCGCCAATAGCAAGGGAGGGGAAGAGAGGCGATGGAGGGGATGAGCTTAGACTCCTCATAGAGAGCACTGATGTCACTTCTTCAGACCTATCTATCGATTAAATAAGTTACTGAACAATGAAATAATTATAATTTCTGCTATTTTAAGAGTTTCGCTACGTAACTATCAGATTTTGAAAAGCTGGTATCACCTCAGCAATTTTCGTTAAATGAATTATGATAAAATGTTTTAGTTTTTTAAGCACCGCGTTCAGTTTGTACACATATGTATTAATTACGAAAATAGGGTGACCTGGTGGTTTAGGGGTAAGGTGTCAGATTTCTGTGTTGAGGGTCCGGGGTTCAATCCTCGGTCCCGGCATAGATTTATCTGATTGCCAAACCCTTCCTTCACTTCTGACAAGACGTGTATTAGTCACAACTTGTGAATGTGTGTAATGACAGGCCTCCACCGTGGTTCGGATTCCACGTTAAACTGTAGGTCCTCCATTTCATCTCACAATCACCCTACCATTACACATTAGCGTAAGTACGTATAACCCGAACGGGTAGTAAGACNGTCCTCCATTTCATCTCACAATCACCCTACCATTACACATTAGCGTAAGTACGTATAACCCGAACGGGTAGTAAGACGCGGTGCTAATAATAATAATAATAATAATAATAATAATAATAATAATAATAAAGCTAATGTAATATGTGATGTAATATGCTAGGACCCGCTTTGGTGGCCGTATGATCTAAGGCTTTGTTATTATTATTAGCACCTCGTCTTACTACCCGTTCGGGTTGTACGCACTTACGCTAATGTGTAATGTTAGGGTGATTGTGAGATGAAATAGAGGACCTACAGCTTAACGTGGGTCATGGGTTCCGAACCACGGTGGAGGCCTGGCATTTCACACATTCACAAGCTGTGATTAATACACGTCTTGTCAGAGAATCTCACAATAGACTAGACCGCCGATGACTGGGAGATCAAGGTTTGAATCTCGTTTGGATGTACCAAGGGTGGTTTTTACACTCTCCCTCCAAGCAAATAAATATAGCCATTCTAATCCGTAAACCAATTAGCTTAATTTGTACATAAGTGTATAAACCGAACGGGTAGTAAGACGCGCTGCTAAAAAAATATTGGAAAACCATAATTATAGGAAAAAACCACCCTCAGTGTACCCAACCGGGATTCGAGCCTTGATATCCCTGTCATTGGTGGTCTAGTCTGTTGCAAGAGTGATGCCTTAGATCGTGTGGCCATTGAATCAGGTTAAAATACGTTTTAATTGGAATTCCAATAAATGTGTCATTAAATGTTACTGTTTTGAGTTTTTTTGTGTTACTATCTACCTCAGTGAGTACAGATTAGGTTGCATTTGGGATGATTTTATGGGGCGGTGACCATAAAAAGATTGGGAACCAGTGCTTTAGACCTTTTCACCACTGATTAGCGTGATAACATTTTACTTTATTATTAGTATTATTTCAAAATATCCATTAAAAGTGACAGTTAACGTTACATATAGATGTATTAAAATGGTTATATTAACTGTTTTAACTGACGATAAAGCTCCTTCCTATCAGACCACCTATTAAAAAGCCCACCTCTCCTTCTACTTTGACTGTCCTCATATTATAGGCACAATAAATAGGCTAGTCATCTCAACAATGCTCTAATATCGGAAAAGTCGGTGGCGTAGTTGGCTAACGCGCCAGTCGTGTTGAGATAGACCACCGAGGACGGGAGATCGAGGTTCGAATCTCGGTCGGGTGAACAGGGGGAGGTATTTCCTAAATAGTTTTCCACTCTCCCTCCACGCAAATGCGGGTTCACTTCCTCTAAATTCAACCTTCCCAATTCCTAATCCATTAGCGTAGTTAGTACTTAAGCGTATAACCCGAACGGGTAGTAAGACACGGTGCTAAATAAATAAATAAATAAATATCGGAAAAGCACTAAGAGAATCAATATCGACAAGCACGCGGGCTAAGTTAGCTGGACTTCCAGTGATTGGTAGGTAAGGCTTTGAACCCTGACTAGGTGCCTTGAGGGTGTACTTTCCTATTTGGTTTACGATTCTACCTCTAGGTATGTAGCGGGTATGCTTCCTCTAAATTAGATCTTCCTAATCCCTAAGCCATTTGCATTGTTCCAAATATGGTAGGGATGAAGAAGGTAGGACTTAGAGTAATTATACCCGCATTCGCATAGAGGGAGAAGGAGAAACGTTTCAGGAAAACCTACCCTCAGTACACCCGAACAAGATTCGAACCCTGACCTCTAAGTCACCGACCTACCAGGTTAAACGTCTTGAGAATTAGAGCACCTGCCCACTGGCTCTGGTCCGATTAATATAAATATGAACATATCCATGAAAACTAGTAAAACAGTAAAACGCAGTGCAAAAAAAAAAAAAGAAGTACAAACCCACAATTATACAGCGCTGATGTTTTTTCAATAAACTAACAGAAAGTTTATTATTTAATATTTTAGATCGAGCATCTTTCGACAGATTATTTCAGTGCACTGTTAAAAGTGAGAAGGAAAAAGTTTAGTCCGGTCGTTGTCATCACTGGCTTTTAACGAGATGGTGTCCACAGAGTCAAAGGCTTTACCTCAATCTATCAACATCGAACTTGAAAACAAATCTGTTCCAAGCTGTTAAAAAAAGATTGTGTGACTGTGTGCCGATTGCTCAACGTATTATATTCAAATTCCAAACGGGTGTACGTACAGGAGGTGTTATTTTTCTAAATTGGTTTTCACTATTTATCCACGCAAATTCGGGCACGCCTCCTCAAAATTCATCCTTACGCATCTCTTACACAATATTAGAATAATTAGTAGATATGCGTATACTCCGAGCAGGTAAAAAATAGACGAGATAAAAATAGACTTTACTAATCTGTCTACTAAGACAAAGTTCGGAGTTACTACGGTACTGCCAGTATAGCTTCATCAGGGGCCTAAATCGCATATAGGTGGACGTGTGATCTAAATGTCAAGCTCATTCAGCCTAGTTTGCTGGTCATGGTTAAGTCAGGGTTAGAATCCCAGCCGCGTATACTTAGTTTGGGATTCCCTAAATGTTTTCCCATCCTCTCACCACTCAAACTGAGGGTACAGATTCTATAGATTTAAGACTTCATTATCCTTACGCCATTAGTGTAATTAATATTATTTATATCCTTAAGATCCGAATTGTTGGTGAAACTAAATGAAAATAAATGGTACGGCGCACCGCACAGACTTTCTCTCTCTTTCATTAAACTCGTAAGATTTCTGAACGGAATAATGTACATTGTAT
>CABFWO010000743.1:0-20573 GCA_902155825.1 Timema genevievae
ATCCGAACCATGGTGGAGGCCTGGCATTCCTCACATTCACAAGTTGTGATTAATACACATCTTGTCAGAAGTGAAGGAAGGGTTTGAAAATCAGATAAATCTGTTCTGGTACTGAGGATTGAACCCCGAACCCCCAGAACAGAAGTCTGACGCCTTACCCTTAGACCACCAGTTAACCTACTCCAAAGTTATAAATATAATGTGGTTAAAAAAACTTGTATCTGGCAAGCCTCACAATTGCGAGCCTCAAGTCTTTGACCATGTGACCATCAGGGAGGTTATCAACCCTGTTTAGACGATAGTCTGAGGAACAATAGTTCTACAAAAGTTTTACAACCCTCCCGACCTCCACCCCTTTTTCTTTTTAACAATCTTGATATAGATGTTGTTTCTTATCCTGAACCCAAATTGAAATTAAACCCAAAGCCAGTTTGTTTGCTTTTCTCCTTCCCGAAAAGACTAGCAATAAGTCTTACCCTTTCTTCTGTTACTGAAAATGTCCTCTCGAAGTAAAATAATGAAATGTTGTCTACAATGTTGACATTTTCTAGAGAAAGAAAAAAAATAGGGAGGTCACAAATATATACATATATATGTTATATAAAAAAGAGGAATAGAAAGGAAAGCGGTCATTTAGGTTAAGACTCTTGAAGTGGAAGAACTCGACCATTTAGCATGCAAGACAATGACGAAATGTTTCAGAGGCTGCTGACTTTTCTAATGACCCTTTGGATGCGTGAAAACATTCTAAATGCCACATATAGATGGAGAGACAGAATACGTTCCATTAACCTAAGATATATCACGAAGGTTAAATATATATTTTTTAAAGAAACATTTAAACTAAGAGGGAACTATAAATAGTGCAAGATAAGGTTTCCAATTCCACGGTTTTTATGTTACATACATTTGTACAGTAGCCCCATGGCTTCTTTGGTGCTGACTGACAGTTCACAGCTGACTTCTGACAGTCAACATTTAGGTATATACCTAAATTTTGACTGTCAGAAGTGACAGCTGCTAAACACATGTTTTTTGCAAATCATATTTATCATAATTTGGTCTGGTAGCTTTTCAAAGCCGTCAGCTATCAGCTGTAAGCTGTCAGTCAGCACCAAAGAAGCCATGGGGCTACTGTAACCATGAGAGAACAGAAAAAGGTAATTCAATAAACGAGGTAAGTTTAATATTTGGGCACAAACACAGTTGTAATAATTTGGGAAAAGCAGATTTTACCGCCCTGAATTTGACGTTCCACTACAGAGGATTTCATAACTGGCCTCATTAGTTCACACACCCCTTTTTTTTAGTACCACGTCTTACTACCCAGCCGGTAATCACTTATGTACTGATTACACGCTAATGGGTTAGGGAAGAGGAAGGTTGAATTTAGAGGAAGTGTACCTGCATTTGAGTGGAAAGAGAGAGTGTGAAACCATTTAGGGAAAAACACCCTCAGTACAGCTGATCGGGGGTCGATCCACGATCTCCCCGTCATCAGCGGTCTAGTCTTTTGCAAGAGTAGTGAACTAACCCATCGGGTTTTAACGGACTTTTTCTTCTTGTGTAGAATAACTTTCAAAGTTTCTTACAACGTTGTAGTAGATGCATTTTATATATTAAAAAATACATTGGTCGGCACGTGGACTAAATAAAAAGCATGGTCTTACTAGTAATGGGAAGGTGCGAGGGTCCAAGGTTTCATAAAGGTTTTCTCATATTCCGTCCACGAAAATTCGCGTGAATTTAATCTTAATCCTACCTTTCTCATATCAGGCCAATTATTGTAGTCCTAATTAAATGTGGTTAGTCATGATGAGTAGTAAGATGTAGCACGGTGATTACCATAAACATATTCTTATAAGAATTTTCTTATTTTACGTAAATCTTTCATATTAATAAATTAATATAAATATTTGATAGAACAATTTGTACACTCACCAACCATTTTTATTTCTCATGACACCTTGGAGAGATAGAGTATTGTGATCGTTAAAAAATTTGGATTCGAGATTTTGATTAATGTTGACGTTTCATGACTCCATGAACTCGATAAAGTGGTTTTAGCTATAGTCTCTCTGTCCTCCTATTATTTAGTGAATCTAGAGACACAACCATTTGACCATTAGTTTAAAACTTGATATCTAGTGTTTTTCATTAGTTTCCCTAATGGTTATTTAAAAATAATCAATCCAACCCTAAAATTAAGGGTAGAGAAAAGAGCGATTTTCTCAAAATCGAGTCTAATGATTCTTTTTATTAAAACAAGTAGGCTACCTAGGCACTTCTTAAAAACACAAAAAAAGGCACCCACTTTGGTGGACGCATGGTCTAAGGCGCTACTCTCATGTTAAGACTAGAATGTCGATGACGGAGAGGTTCAAATTTCGGTTGGGTCTGTCGAGGGTTGTTTTTCCAAAAGGTTTTTTCCACTCTCCCTCCATACAGATGCGGCTACATTTCCTCGAAGTATAGCCTCCCTACTATTAAAACTATAAGCGTATAACCCGAAAGGGTAGTAAGACACGGTGCTAGATTATACTACTATGAAGCCACATGGCTGACTCACTCACTCACTGATATTAATGTTTACCCACTTCCAGATGAGATAGAAACTTGAAATTTGGCAAACTTATAGCTTCTAGCCTGTAACCAAAGGAAAAATTCCAAAAAGTTAAAATGTTTAATATCTAACCCCCGAAAAAAAATCAAAATTGTGGAGCCACTTTAAAGTCGGTGCGGACCTTTCTTTGGAGGTCTCTTGTGGCTAAACGGTGAGACCTATCAAAAAACGGCTCTGTAATTACATTAGTTTACATCCACTTGCAAAGAAAACTCACCGGGGGTTTGGGGGGCGGAGCACCCAACGAGCAAAGAGAGTTTATATATAAAAATGTATGAGTGTACTTACTTAATGGATTATTTTTAGAGTTTATTTAATTATAACTACTAAGGATTTATATAACTAGTGATTATATATCAGGAAAATTGTAAGTTGTTGATTCTAACTCGTAAAGTCCTGGGTTGGAATCCCTACGATGTCGAATTAAAGTTGAAGGGGAGAAGGTTTTTTCGGGTAGTTGTTAATATGAGTCGTAGTCAACTCGCTCGTCATGGAGTCTCTTGTTCGGCTCCGGCGTGATAGTGATAGGAATCCGGTTTCAGTTCTACTTCTATGTGAAGAATTTTATATTTTGTAGATTTAAAAAAAATAATTTAAAAGCAATTTGATCTTGAGTAATTATGTTTGTACAGTTGATGCTGCAGCTTGAGCTAGATAGCTCAAAATCTGCGTACAACCCAAATGGGTAGTAAGACGCGCTGCTAGTAGTAATAATAATAATAGATAGCTCAACGCGTTGTGGACTGAACTTGACTTACGAGATTAGTTTAGTGCAGACAGCTTCTCAGTAAGGCTGTGGACTGAATGGAAAGAGGAGCCTTCTTTTTGGTTAAATGTTTTGAAAGAAATGGTTCTAGTATATTCTATCATTTTTTAGGTTGCACTATGTTCTAGAAGGGAGGAAGAAAGAGAGATAATTTTCTCAAAGTTGTTAAGTTTCACAAAAATTTGCAATATGTGTGGGAGACAGTAAACAAATGAGCTTGGTTGTAAACAACATAAAAAAATAAAAATAAATGATCACCCAAGTGTTTGAGAAGGTTTCCTAACAAAAATGTGGATGCATTTAGTGTTATATTCTGATATTATTCATTAATTTGAGATATATAAAGGGTGGGAGCTTTTGATAAAAATTATTGTTAAATCAAAATCTCTTTCATTACAAAATTATATTGATATCTTGGGTGAATTATAATGAGAAATTGATAGTTACAATTAATTATAAAACAAGTTTATAAATAAAGGGATTTTTATTATTTAATAAATATTATATTCTTGCTTTAAGAAAAAATATTATGTGTATGTTTTACATATTTATTTCTGTGTTTTTGCCTCGTTGGACAAGTAATGTTTAAAATACCTCTAGAGACGAGTTCTTTTTTTATTTTTTTTATTTAGCACCGCGTCTTACTACCCGTTCGGGTTATACGCTTAAGTACTAATTACACTAATTGATTAGGAATTGGGAAGGTTGAATTTAGAGGAAGTGAACCCGCATTTGCGTGGAGGGAGAGTGGAAAACCATTTAGGAAAAACCACCCCAGTTCACCCGACCGAGATTCGAACCTCGATCTCCCCGTCCTCGGTGGTCTGGCTCAACACGACTGGCGCGTTAGCCAACTACGCCACCGAGGCGGGTGAGACGAGTTCTTGAACATCTGGTGCCCTTGTACAAATAAAGGTCTTGTTTATGTGCGAGTCTTCCTCGTTTTGCGGTTCATATGTATGGGAACACAAGCGCTGCACAAACAATTTCATCGGAGCAAGAACAGAGTAAATATAGGATAGTCTGCGAAACACAACAACAAACTTTTAGAGAATTAAAAAACAAACAAAAAAACACCTCAGAGTAGCCAACAATGGCAAAAGGTCACTCGATCCATCTTTCAGTTGTCTAAAGGCAAAGTCGCTGAACACACGGCTTGATGTATGGACACACTAAAATATTTTTACTACAATCCAATTTGCAAAGGAAGGACATTTTATCAACTAAAAGGATATGGTTTTAGGATGACCTGGCGGTCTAGGGGGTAAGGTGTCAGACTTCTATGCTGAGGGTCCGGGGCTCAATCCTCGGTCCCGCCACAGATTTATCTGATTGCCAAACCCTTCCTTCACCTCTGACAAGACGTGTATTAATCACAACATGTGAATGTGTTGAATGCCAGGCCTCCACCGTGGTTCGGATCCCACGTTAAACTGTAGGTCCTCCATTTCATCTCACAATCACCCTATTAGCGTAAGTGCGTATAACCTGAACGGGTAGTAAGACGTGGTGCTAATAATAATAATAATAATAATAATAATAATAATAATAATATATTGTTTTAAAGTTAACATTGATCACATTTTACTATTTTTTACTATTTAATTAGTGTTGTTTTATAAGTTTTGATTATATTTATTTTAAAGTGACGCGCTTCGTTTGTCAAATGGTTAAAGTCGTCACAATAGACTAGACTGCACATGACGGGGATATCGAGGTTCGAATTCCGGTCGGGTGTACTGAAGGTAGTTTTTTCCCCTAAATTGTCCCTCTACACGTGGATGTGGGTACACTTTCTTTATATTTAGCCCTACTCATCCCTAATAAATTAGCGTAGTTTAGTACACATGCATATAACCCGAAAGAGTACTAAGACTCTCTACTTTTTTTTTAAATTACAAGTGACAGCTTCAGATCACATGACCTGACCTATGAATACATTAAAGTAGATCTAGTAACCTTCCTCTAAAAGTTGGACTATAGTTAAGCCACCCAGCTAAAATGAGATTAATCTCGTCTGGATTATTGCTGGTGGTAGAAAGGCAGGACTTGACTCTTGGTCAAGTTGAATGAGGGGTATTTTCCTTAATAGTTTCCCCACTCTACCTCCTCGCAAATGCGAGTACATTTCCTATAAATTTTCCCATCCGCATCACTATCCCATCTGTGTAAACATGCAGATAGCCAGGACGGGTAGTAAGACGCGGTGCACAAAATGAAACTAAAACTATTTGTAGTCCCATCACCGTATCTTAGTCGTATGCGTGCCTGCTTATTGAGCTAAGTGAACCGTGTTTGATTCCCTGCATGGCCGAAAAAAAATGATCACTAGTGAAAATTGGAGTTTAACCTTTCACGGTGTTTAATTAACGATGGTGATACCTTGTGTGGTATTTGTTCTAGATATAAATTAGTTCGTAATTCGCGTGATGATGTAATCAATTGGTTAATAAAATTAACCTAAAATACCTCAAATTAAATTTAAAAAATATATTTAAAGTGTATACAGTAAGATCGTTCTTGTGGTAAGCCGACTAAATGCTGTTTCATCCCACATAGTCTCCAGACGACACGGTTGATCCAACATCGGGTTATCCGGAGCCATTTTGGCAACCATGTTTCACTGCAGTGATATCAATGTTTAATTAGCTCGCTCCGCTCTCCGCCGGCGCTGTCTTTTTACCCCGCCCCCCCCACTCTTGACTTTTGTCTGCCGATGTTTCTACGACTGCTGCGTAGAGTTCCTTATAGTAAAGGGGAAAAGGACGCTAATTTACAAGTTGAGAGAGAGTTGCCGTGCTATTTAGCAATTAGCATTAACGTTACTGACGCCAGTTGGGGAGTGATAAGAAGGAGAGATCGTCCTTTCAGCTGCCTTGCCTCGTCTCCACTACCCCACTTTACCCTATATCCGAACATTCAGACTAGCGTACCTATTTATACGAACTGTTTCTTTCTGTGTGCGTGAGGGGGGTGAGGGGCGCGGGGGGGGGGGAGACGAGAGTAAGTACAAAAAAGTCGACTTCGGAGAGTATCTGGATGGAAGTAGGAATAAATTACTGGAATTAGTTCGAGATGTAAATATTTGTTACTCTGGTTCTGTTGTTATTGTTGTTACTACGTGTGTTTACTTGGCTGCTTGTTAAATTACTTTGTTAAATATAAACACGTGACCTTTTACTAAAAGTTGAGCGTGGCTAAATCTAAGACTCGCCGCTTAACGCATAAAGTTTTATTATTTTGATAAGAAATGAAAGTAACTGTAAGTTTAAACAGATTTGAAAATCTGAATAATTACTTTTTATGGGAGGAACTGTGCAATGTGTCTTACAAAAAAACCTTTCCACGTCCCTATATTAACTCAGAGAGCAGGCAAAACTGTGCCCAGTTTCGTTCGTTACTGCGCATGACGTCACCTGGAATACAACAGAAAGAAAACTTCACGCGCTTACCGTAGTTTATAAACAACCGTATCCAAGATTGTGTTGTAACTCCATCTTAAAACCACAAGCAAAATATCTTGACTATATACATATATATTATCTTCAAGCTTTTAGCCGATTATTCAAATTGTTGGTTATTTTTAAATATATATAATTTATTCTTATAGATGCAATAAGCAATCACGTCACCCGCTGCAGTGGCCGCAAAGTTTAGCGCTATACTCTTGCAGTGGACTAGATTCCCGGTTCCGAGGAGATTGAAGTTCGAATCTCAGTCGGGTGTACTGAAGATGTTTTTCCAAAATAGTTTTCAACTCTCCTTCCACGCATGTGTGGGAACACTTCCTATAATATAGCCCTCCTCATCCCTAAAACCATTAGCGTAGTTAATAAATAAGCGTATAACCCGAAAGAGTAGAAAAACGCGGTGCTAAAAAATTGTATGCGTGTATGCGTGCATGCGTGTATGTATGCATGTATGTATGTATGTATGTATGTATGTATGTATGCATGTATGCATGTATGCATGTATGCATGTATGCATGTATGAATGTATGCATGTATGTATGTATGTATGTATGTATGTATGTATGTATGTATGTATGTATGTATGTATGTATGTATGTATGTATGTAATGGTATATATATTGGTCCAAAGGCTTTTTAGTACTTATCAAAGATCATGAAAGTTGAACTTTGGTGACATTTTACATAGAACTACTACTCAAAAAGTTCGCAAAACTTTCAAACTAATTGAAATCTTATGAAAAAAATAAAAAAAAGTTTTAGCTAGTAATTTTATTTCGTCGACATGTTATTTGCAATTCATAAGCAAGGAGAAACCAGAATACAAATTCCAATCTCAAATCTAAAGAGATATTTTAGATTATAATACAGTGAAATATTTTTTATATTTTTTCTTTGTGTTTTGTACTAATATTAGTTAATCAAATTAATGGTACGGTGCAACGAACATAATTTCTCTTTCTTTCCATCTTAAAATAGATATATTTTCTAAAAACTTGTATTTTTTGTGAAAGAATATAACATATATGTTTCCAGAAACTCTCCACCAAAGAGCATAAATTAAATTATATATACTGTTGCAGAAACATTGAGAAAAAGGAACATCTCAGTACACCAAATACGTAGAGGTGTACCGATTCAGTAAAACCGATTATTGAGACTGATCACCGATTGTTTAAAATAATAGTTCATGCTACGATTATTTACATCTATTAATCCCGATTATCAATTATTTATTAATAACTATTGGGAAATATATTTAAGAGAATGATAACATTTAATGTAATTAATACAAAAATATTGTATGCATAAAAAATATATTTTATGCATAACCGCTAAAAGTTGAAACTAGATTGTTAGTTTTATCAACGGTGTGAACTGTGAAATTATATATTTTCTTTATCTGGTTATGTAATATTTGCATATCCCGCAACTCAGATGCAGTATGTATATAAGTGATCTTTTTTATTTTGCGATTGTGATCAATAAACTCCCACCTAGAAAATTTTGCTTTAAATTTTAATTTAAAAAAACGTTTAATCGACATAAATATAGCCGATTCACTATTAATCGCCCGATAATGATTCATTGGTATCCGCATCGGTACACCTCTACGGCAAATAGCAGAACAATCAACTTCAACTGTCAAAGAACTCCTTTTATATATATATATTCATACAATCAATCATTTGTTGTAGAATAAGCTATAATGAATAATCATTTCCCATTTGTGGCAGAAGTTTGACTGCTGGGAATTGACTTCAAGTGATGTTTACCAGCTATTCGTTATGCTCATAGGACAGCAATGCTCCAGACAAGTAAAACATACTCTCATCTGTGGAAGAATTTTAAAATTCTCAAGTTAAACAATGTATGGGAAAATGTCAGTAACATCCGTTATTGTCTATTACATTGGGAGATGGAAAACCTGAAAAAATACAGTTTGAAATAATATAAAATATCATAGAAGAGACAGAGGAAATAATAACACGCGGCTCAGTAGTTCACAAAACATTTGGAAAAAGGCCGAGCCCAATTTATATTTCGAATTTACATTCTGTGCCCACGAAATGACGAAGTTGCACAAATAAATTAGACGGTTTTGAGTATTTTATAAAGTCAAGTTCATTGTTACATAAGTGTGAAATTAGTCGACTGTAAGGATGAGAGGGAAAAAGTCTTAGAAAAAAAATTGATACCATCATGAATATCACCACATAAGTTAAACTTAAACTTAAAAATGGGCGGTATGGTAATAATGATCCTTAGGAACTTAAATACTTAACAGGGCCTATGTAACGGAACCTGCCTGGCAGCGATCAAATTGGATAAAAATCTCATCCATGAAACAATTTTAACAGGTTCATTCAAAGGGACTATTTGTTTCTTACCAATAATCAATTTGGTACCTGTAGACCCTGGCATCCCCTTTATTTTGATATGGAGGCAATTCCCAGTTAAATTGGTGTTCTAAATTGATATTTCATCATCACCATAATCATAATCATAATAATAATGATCATGAATAGCTTCCAGCCGCTGGCTGGGTCTGTTTGGAACATAAGCTTCTCCACCGCCTCCTTTCCTCTATCCACCTCTCTCCATTCACCTTGACCCAGTCCTCTCCTCTCTCCTCCACACTGGCTGGGTCTGTTTGTAACATAAGCCTCTCCACCGCCTCCTTTCCTCTATCCACCTCTCTCCATCCACCTTGGCCCAGTCATCTCCTCTCTCCTCCACACTGGCTGGGTCTGTTTGGAACATAAGCCTCTCCACCACCTCCTTTCCTCCCCCCACCTCTCTCCCTCCACCTTGTCCCAGTCCTCTCCTTTCTCCTACACACTCCTCCTTACTCCCTTCAGCCATCTGTCCCTTGGTCTTCCTCCCCCCTCCATAACCAACATCCTCCTGGACATTCTTTCCCTCTCCATTCTTCTCAAAGGCCGTTTTCAGCCATGACCATTTGTACGTGGCCTTTTCATATATTTAAAAAAAATAATCTAATAAAAAATATAAATAATTTAGTTCGCCCTCACTTTAGACATTCTTACTTAATAACTGACAGGAAGATGTTTTAGAAATGATGACTAACTTATCATGTGCTTATCAATTGAATTTCAGGTTTTCTTAAGTTGCTTGGTACTAAACCTGTCGTAGGTGGGCCTAAAAACTAGTAAAAATAAATAAAATGTATAACTACGTGCAGTGTCCTAAATAAATTATTAATTTTGCATTAAACTCGACTTGTATAGTTTTAGACAAAGCTCTACTATTAAAAGAGAAATATTTTATCATAGTAGTTTTATCAGGTTTCCAGAAAATGTACTTAAGTTTGTTGTTTTAGTTGAATTACCCTTTGTTTTTATGCTTTTGTGCTCGTTAACATTGTTTTATTTTTATATGTTAAGCTTTTTAATTTATAATATATTCAAAAAATAGGTCATATATTTTAAAAAAAATTTGGGAATCAATTCCACACAAAACACCCTTTTTCTTTGAAATATCGAAATATATATTTTTACTGGTCAGATGATTTTTTTTAAATTTCTTATTTATTTAAAACATTTAAATAATCGGTTTATGAAGTTCCTCATATTTGTAAAAAAATGTTTACTAATACCACTTTATTTTTATTTCCGTTCATCACCAAACAAATATAATAATAATAATAAATAATAATAATAATAATAATATTAGATCACATTTATTTAAAAGTAGCGATTCTAGTTCAGCATAGCGTTCGTCCCTTGAACATGTTGGTTTTAATATTAGAACAAATAACATCCCTACTGTTAGTTTCTTCTTAAGAATAGTTAATCGATGGTCTCATTAAATGTCTAAAATAATATACAACGTTCATGAAAATATAATATTTATTTGCGTGTGAGTTATTTAATGAATACTTTTAAAAAAAGTGATATTTTTTTCATTTCTTTTATGATGTGTGTTCATTCATGTCCTTCCTAAAATGTTAATAGCGTGTGTGCATGTTTTCAACCGACAATGTTTATGTATATTAAGGTCATGTGTGTGTATGTGTATGATTCGCTGAGAAAGTGCGATAGCTTTAGAGAGAGCAATTGAATAAAGAAGGATGGGGAAGGTTTACAATATTGCCTTGTTGAACTAATAAACTGCTTCCATGTCCACACACCACCCCAAGTATAGCTAGTGCCGATACTTCCCACCAGAGTGTTCCTGGGTCAACGTTTCATTGTATTCGTTACGCTGGCTGCACTTTCGTGCCCCGTTATAACGACGTTATTAGCATAGTTATGTTGGGCCGGTGTCAGACCTTTGTGGACAATGGGTGACTGTTATAACAGGGGGGACACGCCATTGTGATAAGATAACAATACACAAAGAATACTCGACGACAGATGGGTTTTTCATCGAGGGTCAGACACCTTAGATCGGTGATCCTTTATCTAGATCCTTGGATTACAAAGGATGAGTGTTACTTATACTACTGTAAATGTCCTTTTACAAAACACATTTGTGAGGAAAAGCCTTTTACAAGCTTTGTGTTATGTAAACTATTAAAATAAACCATCTGCTTGAAGAAAGTTTAAACGAATTCAACTTAGCTCTTTTTTTTTTAGCCCACTTCGGTGGACACGTGGCATAACGCGCTACTATCGTGTTAGACTATACTGCTGAAAACGGGTAGATTGGGGTTCAATCCCGGTCAGGTGCGTTGAGGTGGGTTTTTTTCTAAATTATTTCACACTCTCCCTCTACGCAAATGCGGGTGGATTTCTTCTAAATTATGCCTTCCTAATCCCTAACCCATTAGTGTAATAATTAGTACATAGGCGTATAACCCAAAAGGGTAGTAAGACGAGGTGATAAAAAAATAACTGATCTTTTTTAAAACTTAATAACAGTAAGACAAAATTTTTCAACTCGTCTTACTACCCGTTCAGTTTATACGTATATGTACTTTTGACGCCAATGTGCTAGGGTATGAGGAGGATTGAATTAATTGGAAGTGTACTCCTCATTTTAGTTGAGGGAGAGTGGGAAACCACCTAGGAAAAAACTCTCTTAGTGAACTCAAACTCGATTTAATCCCCAATCTCCCACTCATCGTCATTCTAGCCTATTGCATAACTGACGCCTTTGATTGTTTAACCACCGCAACGAGTGAATTATTATAGCTCGTCCCTTTAAGGATTAATAACTGACTGTCATGGGCATTAGTGTGTCTCTGTAATTAATTTACCCTTTTCATATTCTTTATAGCAAAGTTAATTTATCTAATATATGGATTCACGATAACTATGCTTTGTTTATTTATTACCTCTAACAGAATCAAATTTTACAATAAAATCTGTGTTTCTTGAGATGCATTAAAACTGAAAAATTCATCTTGTTAATTTTTTTTCCTTTCAAATTTTCAATGCGTAATTTCACACATATAGAGAGAGGTACAAAGCAGTTTAAATTTTAAGAACTACTGACCTAGATAATGCTTTCACTGAACTCCAAATCACCCTATCCATGAAGATTTAGGCCTTCATTTTAGTTCAAAAGTAAATAATACATAACTATCAATTTATTTTGCTGTATTTTGAACAAATTTTAATTCTATTAAACTGTGGAATATTTAATGCAACCAATAGGAAATGAGCTAGTTGTAGTATTCTACATTTTTATATAATTAGATTCCAAGAATATCTATTGTATTCAAGTTGAATATTCATCGACAATTTAATACAAAATATTTGTTTACAATAGACTTGAAGAGGTTTTTTTTCTGTGACTCTCTAAATTAAAGTATAGGAATATTTGAATCTAAAATGGTTTTTAAAAAGGGTATTCCAAATAATATCAATCACTAAGCTGAAGTTTAACACATACGTAGAATAACACTTTTGATCTTTATAAATCATTCTAAATAACAAAATTATAATTTCCAATTTTTTTAAATACTAATGTAGACAAAGTCAAGCAAGTGTTCATTGAGTGTTAGGAAAACTTCTCATCTTGTCATTTTTATTACTATCGATAGGTTTAGCACACTTGCTACTAACGGCCTAATTTAATTGGTAAGATCATAAACCATACCTATATGTATAAAACTGATATGTTAAAATACTTTAATATTATCAAAGTAGGCCTTTACAATAAGAATCACCATTAGCGTGGAGAGAGGATGAGAAAACCACAATAATAAATCACTTGTTAAAAACCACCCTCAGTTCACTGAGCCAAGATTCGGAGCCTCCTCGTCAACAACTAACGAGAGCTATCTGCTAATCACGCGCTCGCTCGCTCGCACGCTTGTTAGTCTGGCTGAACCCTATGAGGTACGCGTTCCACCAGTTGGGAAACAATATTCCAAGAAACTTCTTTCCCTGCTCGAACACACACACACACACCCACACACACACACACACACACACACCCACACACACACACACCTCACTTGATACCGTTCTAAGTGCAACTTGAGCTTCCTCCTCATCGCAATCTTTCTAATTAATTATAACATGTCATTGCGCGCATATAACAGCGTGTTCCCCTCTCTAGTATCCCTCCGCGCTTCTCATCATGAGTCAGGGTGTTCCTAGTACTGTAACACAAAGGAAGAGATTGTCTGGGTGCTAAGACTCCACAGCTCTTCCTCCCCCCCCCCTTCCTTTTCTTCCACTAACCTCATACTCTCTTGTCTCTCTCTCTACACTAACGCTCCCAAACTACAGCTTCTCGTACTAATACAGGAGGTAGAAGACAAGATCTGGAGTAGGTCAAGAGGAATCTTGAAATACCAAGATACTCCCAAAACAAAATGAGGTATTTAGATTTTTAGTTCTCATAGCATTGTACATTTTGAGTGCCCTTGGATATTGAAACTATTTATATAATTTCTTTCATCTATCTTTTATTTCAGGTGACCTGGTGGTCTAGGGGTAAGGTGTTCAATCCTCGATCCCGGCACAGATTTACCTGATTGCCAAACCCTTCCTTCATCTCTGACAAGACGTGTATTAATCACAACTTGTGAATGTGTGGAATGCCAGGCCTCCACCGTGGTTCGGATTCCACGTTAAACTGTAGGTCCTCCATTTCATCTCACAATCACCCTACCATTACATATTAGCGTAAGTGCGTATAACCCGAACGAATAGTAAGACGCGGTGCTAATAGTAATAATAATAATAGTAATAATAATAATAATAATAGTAATAATAATAATAATAATAATAATAATCATCTTTTATTTCAGCAATTACTTATAAAGTCTCATGAATGTAATCAGTGGGTCAATGAAAGGTTACGCCTATTCTTCAACCAAAGATTCACATTCACACTACTTAATATAGATATTTCTTTTATTACCTAGATATTAATATAGGGGCAGTTGAAAGCAAAAAGTGTCATACATTTATTTTGCCACTTACATATATTTTGTTTGATGCATTATTTTAAATATAATCTTTCTTTTAACAAATTTTGTATATTAACTATACGTATTTGTATACAAACTTGCAGATATTTATACAACTCTATTAATTTTTAAAAAATTGCACATTTTATTGATATGTCATGTATTAATATTTATTATCAAAAATATATTTTACCTAATAATAAACCCAAAAAATTCATTTATTATTTTACTATTTTGTAACGTATTGTATTAATGTACACTCACTGCTTAATTTATGTATAACGAAGATACGTACAATACATTACATATCATAACATATACATGTATGCAAAATTTCATTTCAAACGAGATCCTGTTGGTTTCGATAGACTCCCACTTCTAGATTTGTAGTGCATTCAATAATGTACAATATATTTGCGGTTCATACAAGGCTAATTCTAGGGCAACTAGAACCTCCATAGCACAAACCATTAATTTAAAAACTAGAGAAAGATAAAAAATTAATTCTATAAATATTAATTTCCCATCCTAAAAAGGAAATGAAACTCGGACCCCTAGGTCGGCATACAGACGTTTAACAATTCATTCAATTATTGACAAAACGCTCTTAATTATTTGTCTAGTTTTACACTATTTTTAGCATACATTTAAATTTATAAACTATAATACTTGGCACTTTTCTACTGAAATGTCTAATGTATTAATCAATGTATAGGATTTTATTTTATAGGTTAGGAACGTATACTAAACCAAGTAAATAAATACATTCACGGCAAATTTTCACGTGTATGGTAAATAAAACAAGTAACTAAATCAAGTAGATAAATTTAGTTAACTTCATTAGATAAACATGTTCATTTAGTACTTGAATAAATAATGAATTTAGTAAGTAAGCAATTTACTTGAGTGCCTTCCTTCGCTCAGTTTCGTGGCAAATAAACGCAAAACATATGTACAGGTGACCTGGCGGTCTAGAGGTAAGGTGTCGGACTTCTGTGCTGGGGGTCCGGGGTTCAATCCTCGGTTCCGGCACCGATTTATCTGATTGCCAAACCCTTCCTTCACCTCTGACAAGACGTGTATTAATCACAACTTGTGAATGTGTGGAATGCACAGGCCTCCACCGTGGTTCGGATCCCACGTTAAACTGTAGGTCCTCCATTTCATCTCCCAAACATCCTACCATTGCACATTAGCGTAAGTGCGTATAATCCGAATGGGTAGTAAGACGCGGTGCTGATAGTATTAAAATGTGAACAAAGGTATTGTGAGAAGCAATGTTTATAGAATACCACTGTAAAATTTTTTACAAGAGTAAACAAAACCTTGAAACGGCTTGCAAAAACGTTGAGGACATAATGGAATAGAAGTATTTGGTTTTGTGGAAATAAAGAATAAAATAAGGGCTATACCAATGTAAAGAGAATAGAAGGTAACACCGGATGGAGAAATACATCTGATTGGTTGAGTGTGTGACGTCACTCAGTAAACAAGACAGTGCCTGGAAGACAAAACTAGGTTGTTAAAAATCAGGTCACATTTTGGAGCTTTAAATAATAAATAAACCTTTAAAATTCACACCAATGTCAAACTAACATCATCAATCTACTTGTATTCATATTGAAATATAACTGAGGTGTACTGGGTGGCGTAACCAATGACATAATCAAACTATTTCAAGTGGCGGGACCTTTCTATTATCTTTACATTGGCCTCTACGATCATCTTAATCTCAAGACAAAAGTGCAATAAAGAACAAATAACCTTATTTTGCACCATTTTGATTCATGCCAACCAAACAGTTATTCTAAAATGTATGTTTACATAAAAAATCACTCAATTTAGTTACTTGATTTACTTTGTTGCTATACACTTGTAAATTCACCTTTATAATATAAATTGACACGATTGGGTTCGTGATTGACGTTCGACTTGGATTTTATGGTTTTTAGTAGTACTACTATGTCTATTATAAAAGTGATGTTGATATTGATATTGAAAATATAAAATAAATTGAAAGATTTTTGGAATCTTGTAACAGAACGAAGTATTGCAAGGTATTACCAATGGCCTGTCTCATCTCAAGGTGATCCTACATGGTCTCCAAACTCCGGTAACCTGGGCTTGAATGGTAGCCCTCAAATACAAGTGCTAATGTGCTGGCGTCCTAGCCCGCGTAGCCCCCAAAACGGGCAGAGTGACCCCCTAGACTCGATGGTGAATAGTCAGCCTCGATAGCTGGACACACAACTCCTTATTCTGCCGCCTGGACTGATTTACCCTCTTGAATGCTGACAATGTTTATGTGGTCAGTCTATTCTATTTTTACTAGCTAATCATAACACAGTGCAATACTCGTTTTGTCATTCACAATCCAAAAAATACAATATTATACAAACACGCCTCCCAATTTAGGCCGTGTGGTTACAATGCTAAAGCTTCGGAAGGATGTTTTTTATTTTTATTATAGCCCTCAAATTAAAGGCAGTTTACTGATGACTAAGATCTGAAAGTCAAAAAAAATTCTGAAATGGCTCAAATGATTATGTTTAAAGTTCGTATCCACGTAGTGTTTTACTTGATAAATAAATACATGTTAAATATGTTCTTTTGTCTAAAAATTTATCACTGGGCCATAGTTCACAGAAGAAAGATTTTTGAAAATTTCACAAGATATACAAATTAATGCACTAGGCCTATCTGAGAAAGTATGAACAATTGTGTCCTATCAATTATTTAAGAACATAATTTAGATTGTAATTTTTATAAGACTGGGGGGAGTGTAAGGAGAGTGAAAAAACTAGTATTTTTTCAGGTTTTTACATAGCAAAACTTTTTTTGGCCAAACTAAATAAAATATGGCTTCAGTAATTATGTTTAGTTTAATTTTCTTCACATGGTAATATCAATAGCTATTTGCTATTTTTGTCAAGAGTGTACTGGAATTTAATAACAACTTTCTATCCTTGTTTAAAAAGTTTCTCGGCAAATGATAATATGTTCATGACAGATATTCAACAACTAATGAGATCACCATATACATAAAATTAAACTCTTAAGTTGTTTACTGGAGCAATATACGATTAATTTTGAACAAAAATAATGTTATGTTTAAAATACTGCAAAAACACTGCCCCTGACTCTAGTTTCCTGTTCTTCTGCATTAAGAAGGAATACGAAAATAAAATGTTAATCATACTCTCGAAAGGGGAGGATGCCGGTAGTGGGGGCGGGAGGTCTAAACCAAAAAAAATCTTTTCTCAGTTAGGCTATTTTTATCACTATGAACTCAGATCATGTAAGAATTTAAAGGCCCGACTTTCTTTTGGTAGAAACTTTAGTTAAATACCAATTTATCCACGGAGACACACGTTTAATTTTTTTTTAAAGTTGTTATAAAATGAATCCATTAGTAAAAAGTGACACGTTCTCTAAGGTATTTTGAATTACTCGGTATTTAGCCACTCAGGGTCGGAATAATGGGGAAGGGTAGGTTGGGAAAGAGTAACTTTGTAAATCCTTAAAGCATCCACTTGAACTTCTTCTCAGTTGCGCTTAGAACTTATTATACATTCAAAACCTCTCAAGTTGTAACTTCTCGTAGCGAGTCTGACGACTAGAAAACTCACACCCCCCTAAACCTGTTGGCTTGGAAAATAAATACTCGAATGTAAGGGGGACAAAACTTTTAAGCAGACAGTTCCATCAATTTTCATTTCGCCTTTCTCGGAGAACACGGTTTTAGGGAATCACTGGATGAGATTTGTTTTAATTTGGTGAATATGATTTTTTTTAAAGGGGAACCTGTAGTCCTAGATTATGGAAGCCCGAATATTTAAAACGAATTTTTTGGTTGGATGAACTAGCCAAGCGATTACATTTAGGTACGATTATAGCTGCATCTAAGTATGATATTCCTTAAAAGGAATAAATTGCATTATGCACTGCACAAACTTTCTCGCTCTTTAATCTTAAAAAAAAGAAACATTTACTAAGAACGCGTGAAATTTGTGAAACGAAATAATATTAATTGTTGAATAAATACTCCATCAAAGAACATAAATGTTGTTATATATAATGTTACAGATCCTTTGAGAAGAGTGAAACATCTCTTTCTACCAAAGAGAGTAACAATAAATTTCATATTTCTCTAGGTAAATATTATATATTTGCTTATAGTTTATAAACTATTGGTTTTATAAAACTTTATTACAGATTAAAATATTTTTAATTTAAAAGTACTACATATTTAAAGTGGAAAGTTAGTCCATGTCTCAAATAGTTGCGGATAGATGATCAAAATTGGAAATTTCCTCTTCTCTAAAGTACCCTTTAATTAATCTTCACGGTAAAACGAAAGTTTACATTTTGTTTGTAATGTTAAACATTGGCTGGATATAAAATGTAATAAAAATCTTTGGAGCAAGTTTTTAGAAAATATATTTTTATCTCTTTTTACCCTTCAGTATACTACCCTTGATTTTAGGATTGGATATCTAATTCCAAAAACTCCCTTGGGGAAACTTATGAAATACCTAGATGCCGAGTTTTAGCCCGAACGGTAAAATTATTTCTGCTATATTCCCAGATACAGACAGACTGACAGACAGACAGACGGACAGACAGACGGACAGACAGACAGACGGACAGACAGACAGACAGACAGACTGCATCGCGAAAACTACAGGTTCAGGTTGGGTTTCAGGGGGTCGTGAAATGTCAACATTTATCAAAATCTCGATTTAAAATTGTTCACGATTACAAAACTTCTCTATCTAAAGGTTCAAAATAAAATAAAGAATGACACCTGGACACGGGAATCGAACTAGGATAGTTTAAATAAGGTAAATTGAAAACTTACTACACGTTAAAATACTTTGAATTTATCTTTTAAAATAAAAATAGACTATTTTTTTATGTAAATTAAGACATTATAGTACATTTGTTGATAAAAAATAGATTTAAATCACATCGTTAGCTTTTGTTAGTCTCTTGCTCTCTAAGGTATTTGTCGAGATCAGAATCGTCCACTTGATATAAAATTCTCGTTTCATGTTTTAAAATTATGAATTGATCTTTTTAGAGAAAAATATACTGCTTTTTAGAGGTATAGCTCTACAAAACTTCCAGACATCAGGCTACTAATTAGCCACTTGACCGAATGTTGATTCGAATTATAACAAAAACAAGAAGCATTTAGTGACTATTCAATTTTCTTTATCAATTTAAGTAATACTGTGAACCAAATCATAATTTGAGGACAAATTGAACCCATCCAAGAAAGTTAAGTTATGTATTCTAAGATTAATATTTTGATTCGAGACACAGGATTTGTAGTTAAAATTGTATAGTTAATAAAATATATAGGAAGAAATCTAATCTTTTTTATTTTTTTATTTTTAGCAACGCATCTTACTACCCGTTCGGTTTATACGCTTATGTACTAATTACGCTAATAGTTTTAGGAATCAGGAAGGTTATATTTAAAGGAAGTGTACCTTAATTTGCGTGGAGGGAGAGTGAAATACTATTTAGGGGAAATTACTCTCAGTGCACCCGACCGGAATCGAACCCCAATCTCCCCGTCTTTGGCAGTCTATTTTTATTCTTAATTTTGTATACTTTATTTTCTAATTTTAGCTATACTAGATTCTATTTAGATTAATAAAATGAAGAGTTGTGTCTGCTATGAGCATTGCGTTATATCTACCTCACACAGAAGGCTGAAATTTTAAAATTAGTAGCCTCTGTGCACGAACATGTACACCTAGAAGTCAGAATTTTAAAATTTTGATTATATATATTTTATAATTTATTAAAAACTGGATCAGAAGAAATAAAATGAAGATATTTTTTCTGTCTCTTTGAAGCAAGAACAGCGCTGACCAGTTGATTGCGTGGCTACCCCGGGCAACACTGGGTAATTCTGCTAGCCATACATATTGGTATTAGGTTAAGTGCTTACACCATAATTCTGTAAAAAATAAAGGCCTGCTTCAGTGTCCTTATGGTCTAAGGCGCTACTCTAGTAATAGACTTGACTGCCGATTACTATGAGATCGTTGTTCGATACCAGCAGGGTGAACTGAGGGTGGTTTTCCCTAAATGGTTTCCCCACTCTCTCTCCACGCACAATCAGGTACACTTTCTCTATAGTTCAACCTTCCTCATTCCCAGCCCTCTAGCGTAATTAGTACATAAGCGTACAAACCAAATGGGACACGTGGTTTGAAAAGTGATTAAATAGGGTACTCAGTTGTACACCCCTTTAATACAGGGCAGTTACATAAATTAAAAGAAAAAAGTAAAATACCATAGTAT
>CABFWO010000743.1:28018-58668 GCA_902155825.1 Timema genevievae
GGGGGGGGGGGGGGGATTCAGAGGCGTGTTGAGATGGTAGTTACTGAAAACACAAACCTACAAGAGAACATGGATTGAAACACACATCGGTGTGAACGCGGAGTAAACTTCAAGCTCATCTAGTTTGGATTTTTAGGTGAGGGGGGAGGTTGCAGATTGAATCCCATCCGAGTGTAATGGGATTTTTTTTTTACAAAATGGCTTACCATTCTCCCTTCATTCCTATACGAATACACTTTTTCTAAATTTTATCTTCCTCATTCACAGCTTGTTTATATAAATTTAAATTATGATGTATAAATCAAGTTTTTTTAAGACAATTCTCATTGATTTGTACGTTTAAATTTATTTGATCTTCAACTTTCACTTTTCATTGATAGTATCAATACATAGAAAATAATATTAATATTAAAGTAAAAATATACGTTGACCGCAAAAAAAGTTTGTATTTAATAAAAGTTCCTTCATACGAAATTCCTAATATAGTTAAATGAGGATATCCGGAATGGGTAGTAATACAAGGTGCAAAAATAAAAGTTTTTTAAACACCTTGTTATTACTATCCAATCAGGTTACCCGAATATACAGAGTGATTTGAAACTCAGTGTACAAACTTTAATGGAAGATAGGGAAAACGGAAACAAACTTTTTTCGTTGAGAATGTATGTCCGCAGACGTCACACTAATATGCTAGAGGGTACTGCTAGGCGGCGCCTTAGATGTCTATTTCTCGCTGTCCCCATTCGAACTTCATACGCACAGCATGGAGCATTTGACGGATTATTAGATGACTGACATACATCTAGTGTTTAGGGCTGGAGAATCTTTGTTGAAAATGTACGCCAATCAAAGCATCGACGTTGTCTTAACTACTTAATTGGCACCGCGTCTTACTACCCGTTCGGTTTATACGCACTTAAGCTAATGTGTAATGGTAGGGTGACTGTGAGATGAAATGGAGGACCTACAGTTTAACGTGGAATCCGAACCACGGGTGGAGGCCTGGAATTCCTCACAATCACAAGATGTGATTAATACACGTCTTGTCAAAGGTGAAGTAAGGGTTCGGTAATAAGATAAATCTGTGCCAAGACCGAGGATTGAACCCCTGACCCCATCACAGAAGTATGACACCTTACCTCTAGACCATCAGATCACCTTATTATGGAAAGAATTTAAAAATAAATATAAACCACACAGAAAAGACTTCTAGTGAAATCCAAAATATTGAACCTCTCGGAGACAAGCCTAATCCCTAGTAGATAATAAACCGAAACACATTATTATTATTATTTAGAATTGACAGAACAATTCATGTTTATATCTCCAGCTCGTCCTTTGGATTGAGTCACACAGTAGACTGCTCTACTTTGTTGTCTCTTGGTTCGGTGTGCGGGACTCTTAAGATGAGGTTCGAGAAGACAGTAAGAAACAGGTCTCACAGTGAAATATGGAACATAAGTGGATTGAACAAGAAGAGTAATAACAAATAAAAATAAGAGAGAAACTACCGTAGATAAACAGTGCGATGTGGAAGCAAGAGAACCAAAGAGAGGGTGAAAAAAAACTCATGAAATAAAAACAATAGAGAGGAAGTTAGAAAAGATAAATAGGTTCATAAAAATAATATGGAAACAGAGAAAAAAAAAAGATAGCTTAGAAATAAGAGCAGAAGAATAAAAAGGAAAGAACGAAATAAGGATAAATCAAGAGCTCTCCGTTATTGTCAGGGATTGATACGGTTCAGATAAGTATTTATTTAATTTCTAGATTTATTGTACTTTACTCACCCCTGATTTTTTCCAAATGGAACTATTTTTACCCGCATCGATGGGCAAACGGTCTCAACGTCAAGATCAATTAGTCTCGTTCTGCGTGTGATTGTGAGTTTGGAGTTCAAATCTCGGCCGGTTACATCGATGGTATTTTTTTTCCTAAATATTCTTCCACCACCCACCTCGGTGGTTGAATGATCTAAGGCATCATTCTTTCTCTCACTAGACTTCACAATAATGACGATGGAAATTGGGGTTTGAATCCCAGTCGGGTGTACTAGTGTTGTTTTTTTCTCTTAATGTTATTCCATTCCCTATAAAATTAAATGTGATTACACTTAATCTAGAATCAATCTTTAAAGTCCCTAAAATATTACCGCAAATAGTACATATAAGTGCACAGTCCGTATGGGTAGTAGTCCTAAGATGCGGTGCTAAAATAAAAGTTTCCCACTCAACCTCCACCCAAATGCAGGCACATTTTATCTCAAGGCTGTGCTTAATAATTTTGGATTTAATTTTAACGTTGACTTTTATTTTACGTTTTGTTGGAACATTTTTATGTTTTATGAAACTTATAATTCATAGTTTTAAAACAAATAGTTGAAGAAATTATCACGATATTTCCATGAATCAGCCACTTAAGCATGTTTATTAAAGTTTTACTACCAAAGAATTATAGCCTCATTAAAATAGATGAGACCTTTTTATGTAAAGACTTAAATATTGTCGAGGATTCTTAATCATGTTTTTTGTATAAATATTAACTGTTGATTTCAAAAAGTATGGCACCAAAAATAAAATGTCTAAAATAATTCAAACGTGGTATGTGTAACCATAAATAAATTCTACTTTATCTCATAATATAATTAACGTATCAAATTTATTTATCATTTATATCATAAATATCCATCATAATATCGATGTAAAAATGTCCACGATTACAATATTTTATCTTTAAGAGATAGATCACTAAAGTATAAGTTATTTGAAAGAAATGCATTTTATCTTTGCAATTGTGCTCGCAAATCCTGGGTGTCTGCCTTATAACTTACTGAAATTTAACGAGTTGGGTGCTTGGAAATATTTTTCTTTTACTTGTATTACATCAGTTAGAGAGTTAGAGAGAAAATAATAAATCCAGATACGATATGTCTGTGTACATACATCCCACTTGGGTTGAGCAGATCTTTTATCTGTCTTAGCGTTGAGAGGAAAAATCATATCATTTCCATTGCTGCTGAATGGAAGAGCTTGAAGTTAACTGGAACACTTCACGCTACAGACTTCCAACTCCAATTATATGTGGGAGCCAGTTATCCTTAAACCTTTAGGAAAACCCATAAGTATAGTATTTATAGTTTATGACGCCAGATTTATACCGGTGCATCTTTGACTTGGTGCTAAAAAGACCAATGTCAACTTTTTGCGAGCTTTATTTTTGCTCATTATACTTGAGATATTTTATATTTAAATGTTCTAGAAAGGCCATTGGCTAAACCTTCTTACTATTAGAAATATTTATACCCATGCCATTTTAAATTTAGCTTGATCACTAAGGAATATAACGACCAAAAATGGCATTGGAAATTTTGAAAGTAATTATATTTGTCCTATGTTTAGAAAGGCCAATGCAAAGTAGGACTCTATGTTAAACTCAATATTTAGGGAAATTATAAGAAAGTGAGTGAAAAAAGCCTGATATTTTTGTCAAGTTCTCCAAATAACCAACAATTTTTTACTTTGACCCCTTAATCTACAAGCCACAGATTTAATGAATAACGTTTTCTTATTGAAGCATGAAAAATGATAGACTTGCAGTTACAGGACGTATTAGTTTTTTCCTTTGCTTTGAGTCTAATTACAGCCCAATTTTCATAGGAAGGACCTTATCTCATAGCTATAAAAGTTACTATACCTACTTTTACATATTATTACGTCAAGTCATCTAATCTGGAGCTGTCACGTTTGATGGATATTATCAATATTGTAACTTTTTACAACAAATAAACAATAATAGGTTGTTTCACTCACCACCCGGGCCCCAATTGACTCGTATCAGCAAGACCGCGACTCTACAATACATCACGGCACTGTCTAATACTTGACTGAATTGAGGCCCGTGGTTAATTCCCCGTTGTTAGTACCGAGCCGCACCCAAAGAAAAAAGAAGAACGATATGCACGAGTGCGCTACACTCTATCGGGGGTGTTCGGCAAACTCACAGAACTGTTCTTTCCACACGCACCTGAAGAGGCGTGGTATGTCCCAGCATATTCTAGACGCATGATACCCCTTACCTTTCTCTCCCTCCTATTGTTCCCACGCCTTGAAAACACGTAGTAGATTCATAGGACATATAATGGTAGGATTCTGTGATGTAGTCACATATTACATACTGGCTTCAAGGTGAGCGACGTTGTCATAAGCTGATTAACGTTAGAGTATTCTAAATTCCCTTTGGACTTAAACTATTTTCAACTTATTCAAAATTATTGTTTCTGGACTTATAAAATTTAAACTTATTGATTATTAACATGGAATTCACATCTGATGGACTTAGTATATTTGGGCTCTTAAAGCCATGGAAATATTTAAAATCTTTGCACAGTTAGTTCAAGCCGTATGTTCTAGATTTGCATTATGATCACTTTGGGGGACATTTGGTCCCTGTGTTTTACTTGAAACTTCTGCTTATCCACCTAGCGGATTTTTTTTTACCCTTTGAATACCGGCCATTTGGGACGGCTATTAACTGATAGCGTCGTTCGTCGGCTCTACTTATTTTAATATTTTCTTGGATTAATGTCATCTTGTTATTTATTGAGAGATTATTTAATATTGTTGGTAATGTTTAAAGTTGATTGTATGTTAGTTAAAGATGGGGCCGCAAGTCGGTGAGTTTGTACTGTAGACTTTGCTTTAATAATTAAATGTTTGAGCAAGCCACTTGGCAGCGTCGTTATCAAAATTAAAGTTTGATGTTTGGCGGATGATTTCAGATATAGTCCTGTTCAGTTGGGAGGACAATAATTTAATGGAGCCATATTGTTATTATTTCAACTAATTGAGAGTTGCCGATAAGGGCGATGCGATAGTTGTTTGGTATTTATTAGATTATATCCCTGATTAGTTATTAATGCCTAGGATCTTTAATTTACTTGTTAATTACAACTATGACAGTGTTAAGGTTATCGAACAGAGATTGTTATGAAGGTAAATTTAAAATATATTATATCAGGTGTTTTGAACCGCCATTTATGGGTGAGATTAGGTGTCTTGCAAGTATCAAATGTTGATTATCTGTAGTTATGACTAGTGCGAGACAGTCCTACCAACTTATCAAGTTGGAACTTACCTTTCATTATTTCTCTCATATTGTATAATGCCTTTTTTACTTTAATTACCTTCTATGGGTCATAATACCTGTGTGTGACTATTAAAGCATGTTCATTCCAAACTGATTTTAGCGCCTAACGCTTTGAGCTGTCTCATGCGTCTCATAGAGTTGTATATGTTTGTTACTTGAATAAAAAACTCTCTTGTTACCATCCATGGCTGTTATTTCTGAGTGATGATAACGGGGGTTACAATATCTATTAAATAAAACTAATAATATAGAAAAATATTATCAAATTTGGACAGGCCTTTTCTATTAAAATTTAACTGTACTGGTCTCTGATATCCACCTATTTACTAATGAGGTAAGGATGAGGAAGCTTGAATTTACAGGAAACGTATCGATATTTTAATAGAAGAAGAGTTGTAAGCCATTTAAGAAAATAAAAGCACCCTTAATATAGCCTGCCTGGATTTGAAATATCGACCACCCTAGCCACTGAAAAACCAGACAAGATTATACTGACGCCTTTGTTCCATCAGTTCATGTACGTATTTATAATTAATGAATAATATTTAAATGCTATATATGAACAATATTTTTTTAAACTAGATTTGTACCTGGCTCTCATTTTATTTAAAAAGTAAAACTAGACAGTAATGGAATTTCCTGGAGGTAATGAAATATTCAACACCAGCATAAACGAACAAATGTAAAAAAAAGGGGGAATGAAGGATATAAAGAGCTCTTTTTAAAATTTAAATAAACTGAAAATAGAACACACGAGTCGAACTGGATGGAGGCAGGTTTTGTCTGATCGGTAAAGGACCTATCGCAGCTTTTCTATTAAGCTAACATTTATTATTACTACTATGATTATCTTGTTTTGTATAAATAACTGGCTGAATATCCTTCGTACGTAGATATAATATAAAGCTGGAATCAAATATATTGAATCAGTAGATTTTTTTTTGGCATAACATCTTGAATAAATAATTTTATAATACTAAAATAAATCAATGGTTGAATAAATTGAAGATTTAATTTTAATATTAAAAAAAATTGTTTATAAAGGCTTCTTAGCACAAATTTGAGAGTATTTTCCCTATTATTTCTGATTATTTCAGGTTAGGTAACATATACAAAATAATTTAATTTAATTTAATTTTAACCCTCGCGCAGTCAAAGAGTAGATGAACTTGTCATTCCAACTCAACTTACATTATTTATATACATCATTTTATAACCAGAACAAAAAAGTGGAATATATTAATCCTAATAATCAATTTGTGATATTTAATATATGTTATCTTTCATTTAAATAAAACCAAATAAAAGCTTTGTTAGGGAAAATGAAATTACCTGTTACCCGAACACAATATATTTAAATAGTTAGATCTAGAGATGAGATATAAACTGACACAGGTGAATCCAGGGTGATCTGGTCGTATACTAACCCGGTCAGGGTTCGAAACAAAGGACGCCGGGATGGATACGATAGCGTGCTCTTAGAAATGTACCCACCTTAGCGTAAAGGGAGGGTGGGAAACTATTTAAGGAGAACCACCCTCAGTACACACAGTCAAGATTCGAACACTGGACTCTTTTTCTCACTTTCAAAACAATATTATACGATATTGACGTTTATTCCACGTGCTAACCGACGTGGATATTTCTATTAAAAGGGTATGGATGATATAAGTTTAATATTAGAGGAAATGTGCCCAAAGTTTTCGGGGGATAGAAAGTGTGAAACCATTTATGAAGAAACTACCTCACTGCACCCAGACTTGATTCGAACCCTAACCTCTCCATTATCTGCAAACCAGACAGTGAGAGACTGACGCCTTTGCACTCACCTACGTTGAGGTTATTATTAAAGCTTTTATTTCTTTTGAATTATTTTCATTTCTCTTCGTAAGCCTCTGATATAACAGACCCTATTCTCACTTATAAACATGACAGCTTATTCTCAACCAAGGGTTTCATACCCTACTTGTGATTCACGGTACATAGTACCCCCACTACCCCCTTCCATTGAAAGCCCTGGGCTATTGTGCAATGTTGGCCCCATTCAACTACCTCCTCCCTACGGTCAAAAGACCTCCTCTGACGTATTGCCTATCCTACACCCTCCCAATCTCTTTATTCATTTGACAAGCACTCAGCTGTGGCCAATGGGACATGGTCAAAGACCTTCACGAGGCGGAGGGGGGGGGGCAGGGGGAGTCCTTTCAATATGACTAACCTTGGGGGAAGAAAAGGGCAAATTGCCTTCATACACGTATAATAGAAGTCTTGGTAATACTTGTGGGAGGTTTCCATTACGTACCTTTGTAGAAACATACGTTACCTATTTATTTTTTTAAGAATTAAAAATGTTACTAACCTTCTTTGATGATGGTCGAAAGTTCTAAATTAGTGGAATTCAACCTTTCTTGTTCACGTACCCCCAGATATCTTCAACCTTTTTACCTCCAACGTTGTAGATGAAAAATGAAAGTTATATTATTTAATATATTATATCTAAAATAAGTGATATCCAAAATAATTTACTAAATAATATATTTTAAATGATATATATGTATGTGTATATGTATACGACAGTCGTCAGCGTGTCTGCCTACTGAACTAAGGGTTCCGGGTTCAATTCCCGGCATTGCTGAAAAATGTATCCATTAGTGAAATATGAGTTTACCCTTCCACATTGATAAATTAACGGCTGGGGACAGGATGTTGTGCCTGTCCTAGTCTAGTTCTAGCCGTAAGAGCCCATGTTAATTTGCCGGGGAAACTTAAACTGTCAGTTATAAAGAAGAATCCGCTATTTAGAGGTGTCCGTAAAGGGAGATTTCACTGTAACCGTATCTGTTCCTGGACCACGTCCTTTACAAAACCCTGCTCCACCCTTGTTTCTGTTTTATCACGAGGTAAGCGAAGACGAGCACCAAGGTGAATTTTATTGCCAGAGTTATTAACTATTATAGTTTTTAACATTTACCTCGTTTATTTCATGGATGGTCCTCCAATTGTATTGGGTCGTTTTAGTGAAGTTACAAATGCACCCTCATCGAATACTACCTGTATCTATTAAAAATAATTATGTGTAATAACCTGAACAGGTAGTAATACACGGTGTTGAAATAAAAAAAGTAGTTGGTTTCTATCTGTTGCTCTTTCCCATCGAAGCCACGACACCGATTTAACTAAAATTTTGCATGGACATAGCGTGAACGTCCGGTTAGCATAAAAGCTCATTAAATTTTAAGTCCACCAATTTGTTTTAAGAGGGCAGATACAAAACACAAATTTTTGGCCCTTTTCCTCAGATGTTACTATTTCACGCAAAAACTACCACACTGATTGTGATAAGAAAGTTCATAAACATTACTCTGACGCCCGGTTAAAATAATGAGCTAATTAAAATTTATTTCCGCCATTTTATTACAGTATGATGGATACAAAACAATGCGCCTTGGTTTTTTCCTCAGCTTCTACTTATTGGGTTTTCATCGGATGAAAATAACAACAAAGATACATGAATATATAGAGAGTGCCGATAACCGAGAGAAGGCAAATGACCAATTAGAGTGCAGGAAATTATTAAAATAAGAGATGGGAGGAACAGATAACAACAAGTGTGTGAGTGAGAGGAGAAGAATGGTGGAAATATCATGGAATATGGAGGAATTATTTTACTAGATTGACCCGGCTACAGATTTAACACTGTTCATGATGATGATGATGATTTTGATGATGAAAGTATTTATATTTGAGTATAATTATTTATAGAACTGAACGTGGTATTCAACACTTTCTAAACATGTTTGTTAAAATAAAGGTGTATTTAACATTCAAAAAATGTTTTGTAGCAAATAAATAAAACATAAATTTGTATTTGATTCCGAGTCGAGACGTCACCAGCAATAACTCGGATGGGAAATGGAAGTGAACACAAAGAATCTCGCATACGTATTATTCACGTTGCTTTCCATTGATACGTACGGCAAGGCCATGAAGAACTGGGTGGGAACGAGCGCTGAGGTAGAATTGAATTAGAACTTGTTGGTTGAATGAAGTACTTTTCAACCCACATATAGTAGGAAACTATTATTATCACTTTAAAGAATCCTCGGGTGTGATACATTCAAATTGGATCCCACAGAAAATATCACAACATTGAAATGAGAAATGTATTCAGCTCTATGAATATATATTCTTAACTATAACTCATCCTCTTCGCTAATAGAGCCTCACTTTGCAATAGGCTAAACTGCCAATCATGGGGAGATCGGGGTTCGAATCTAGATCTGGTGTACTGAGGGTAGTTGTTCTTAAATGGTATTCCATTCTCTCTCCACGCAAATGTGACCTTCCTCATCCATAGCAAATTAGCCTAATTAGTACATAAACGTCTAGTAGGAATGGGCAGTAAGACGCGGTGTTAAAAAAACTAGCTATAGCTTTTAAAACCATGATTGTAAGTGAGACTTGTGTTATTTTTCCCACTGCGTCTTACTGACCCTACGGGATATATTTATTTTTATTTCGATGTTCGAATATGGATGAGTAAGTTATTATTTAGAGGGAGAGTTAGGAAACACTGGAAAACCACCCTCAATACACCCGGTTGGGATTCGAACACAGAACATTTAGTCACCAGCAATCTAGTATATTATAAGAATGACGCGATAGACCATTCGGCCACCGATGTATTATTATTATTATTATTATTATAATATTATTATTAGCACCGCGTCTTACTACCCGTTCGGGTTATACGCATTTACGCTAATGTGTAATGGTAGGGTGATTGTGAGATGAAATGGAGGACCTACAGTTTAACGTGGGATCCGAACCACGGTGGAGGTATGGCATTCCTCACATTCACAAGTTTTGATTAATACACGTTTTGTCAGAGGTGAAGGAAGGGTTTGGCAATCAGATAAATCTGTGCCGGGACCGAGGATTGAACCCCGGATCCCCAGCACAGAAGTCCAACAACTTACCCCTAGACCACCAGGTAACCAAAGACACCGATGTGGTTCATTACAATGACGTTTCCCGCTTTTATCTTAAAATAGACATTTACTAAAAACTCGTAAGATTTATGAAACGAAATAATAGGTCTATACAATGTTGTAGAAACAATAAACCAAAGATCATAAATGAAATAATATACACTGTTACTTACTTACTCTGTGGCATTGGGAACTAGGAACAACATTACGGAAAAATTGAGATAAGATAAATATCTTTGTCCACCAAAGGGCATATGAATCAAATTCATTTTCAGACCTGGTTATAAAGTATTAATATTTACTTATAGCTCAGAAATTATTGGTTTTATAAAAATAATTTCAAATTTTTTTTATCTTGTATAGTACTATAATTTTACAATAAGTCATTTCGTATCTCAAATAGTTGCAGAGAAATTTTAAAAATAGGAAAATTTTCCATGCATAAAGTATCCTCAAAGATATTTTAATGAAAAAATTAGAATTGTCATCTTGTTTATTATGATAAACAATGTCTAGATATAAAATTTAATCAAAACCGTTAGAGTGAACCTTGTTTCAAAATAGAGTTTGTCTATTTTTGCCCGTCACTAAACTACCCTTAATTTTAGGGTTGGATATATAATTACAAAAACTCTAGAACGAACTTTATGAAAATTCCAGATACCAAGTTTTAGCCCAATCGGTAAAACAGTTTAGGCTCTAGCCCGACGTACAGACAGACAGACGGCATTGCTTGAATAACATTTTTGTTTTAGAGGGTCATGAAACGTCGACATTTATAAAAATTTTGAGTTCAATTTTTTTTACGATCACAATATTTTTCCTACCAGGTGTCGAGAAAAAGTAAAACATATGGTAACATATTTAATCTAACAATAGTGAACTGGATTAAATATTTAAATAGTATTTATATATTCATTACTATTAAACAAGATGGAGTTTCCAAACACACATTTATCCAACACAACATTAAAAATTCTCTGATATTACCTCTACGACTGCTTCTATGGAAAAACATTTGAACTAAATACATTTTATTTTTTCAAATTTTTAAATAAATCGTCAATTTTCTTCAATTCTCATGAACCAGCAACGGACAATCCTTAGTTCTAGCGGTCCTGCTTCAGATTTATCAATCTAGAATCTTTATTTGAATGAAATTAAATTGTTTGCGACTTATTTTCAAATTATTGGTTCATTTTACATCATAGTGGGTTTTTTTGCTTTTATATATAAATATATATATATACTTTTAAACTTTAAATATATATTTTCAAATATATTTTTCACACGGCTTTGTTCGCGTTAAACAATACATCACACATTTGACAACTTCAAGTCTGACAGCTTAGCTCATTCAGTAGCGTATCTGTCTATTGAGCTTAAGGTCCAGGGTTCAATTCCTGGCATAGCCAAAAAGTTTATCATTGGTGAAAGGTGGCTTTACCCTTTCGCGGCGATTAATTAACGGGTGGAGACTGGATGTTGTGTCTGTCCTAGATTTAAGTTAGTATATAAGTCGTGTTCTTATTTAATCATACGGTTGAAAAATTGCATGTTAAATGCCATAAATAAATAAATGTTAAATAAGCTACTGCATTTTAATTGTATATAATTTTAATTTTTTCTTATTTTAAAATTCAAGTTAGTTGATAAAATATTTAAATATCAAATCTGTCAAAAATGCTTCAAATACCCAGTGACGAGTATTTACAAATCATCCAGACGCTTCTTTCTTATCTTTCGACAACACATCCATTGAAAGATAGTTCACCCACGCAATTAAGAGGATCGATACAATTTGGACACAAATATTGACTAGTCGTGTGAGTACGATTAAGCGAAATTTAGCGAAAAACTTACATATATTCCTAAAATACTGTAGAAGATATTTTCTTCAGATAATTATCATGACATCGTAAGGGCCTACTTTTAAACACAATCAAGGCAACGTCAAAACTATTTGATTGCTTATATTATTATTTAAACTTAAATTTACTAATATTATAGTTTGAGTGCGTAGCCTAATTCACGAATAACATATACAATTTCTTATCCCTTTAATTAATATTTACCTAGCTACATTTAATAACGTTGGTTTATTGACGTCCATTCACAATGATCTAAAAATAAATAGTACGGAACACTGCTTATATTTTTTTCGCTATATTAACTAAAAGTGTAGACATATACTCAAAATTCGTAAGATGTGAGAGATAATATACAATAGAGGGTCAATAATTTGGTCTAATTGGGGATCGACCCAGTCTGGATTTTTGAAAATACAGTACCTTTACCAAATATAAAATAATAAGCATAAACGGGCGTCTTACTCAAACTCACTGTTAGGTTAGAAGTATTTTAACTTTATTCAAACAAAGCACTTACACACTTTTTTGTTGTTGCTAAATATCACAAATTCTGAAAAAATATAATAGGGCAAAAATATAACAATGTAAAAGTCTCCTTTTTTAAAAAAAACAAGATTTGAGGTGCGTTTTTGGCGGCCATATCTTCAATATTGATTTCAATGTGGTTATTTTTATAAATAATGTTTTTTTCTTGCAGATCCGAATTATCGATATCCGATTATTTAAGGCATCCTCAAGGTAATTTTCCCGGAATAGATAGATGATCCATTTTGTTTATAATTCTAAACAGTGTTTAGATCGTTAGAGCCGATTTCAAGTCGATTTTTATCTTCCCACACACAAGTAAATTACCTTCAATTTAAGGTTTTTTTTAATAGATAATTTCAAAAATACCTCTAGAGAACTATGTGAAAACCCTAGATAACAAGCTTCAGCCTGAACGGTAAAATGGTTTCGGCTCAAGCCCGAAATAGCAAACAGTCAGATGATATCCCAAAAAACCCTTTGTTTTAGTTTTGTGAATCAGGAAACCTCTACATCTATAAACATTTTGACTATCACAATACCTAATTTCTCCAAGTAGTCGCGATTAAAATAAAATAATACTTAGCACCGCGTCTTACTACCCGTTCGGGCTATACGCTTAGGTACTCATTATACTAATTTGTTAGGAGTTGGAAAGGTTGAATACTGAGGAAGTTAACCCTAATTTGCGTGAAGGGAGAGTGGAAAACCATTTAAGAAAAACTACCGCAGTTCACCCGAGCGAGATTCGAACCTCAGCAGTCCAGCTCAACACGAAAGGTAAAGTAAAAACATGGATATAATAAGAAGGCTAGCTTATGCACCATATAAATGGCAGCCATCTTCTGCAGCTTCCATTAGTGATTTTAGAATGCCTGTTCCCAAAATTACCAAGATAAATTGGTTCCTAAAGAGGAACCTGCCTTAAGGCTCTACTCGAAGATTCTTCATCTGATATTTTCCAAACGTTTCCACCTGGAACGTGAACTAAAGAAGGTCGAGGACTCCAGGGGCCCTTAACATAAATATTATATAGTGCAAGCAGTGGCGTGACTGGGACATTAGAACAAGCCGGGCTCCAAGACCAAGGGGTTTAAAATATAAATTCTCACCACAATTGCAGTGTCGTGTCGTGGAGTGTTGCCTCAGTAAGCATAGCGTGTTAAAACCGTACTTGTGATCTGTTCTCACTCATTATGTCCCCATTTGACCAGTGTAAGTAGAACTTGTTATAACTTTACCTGTAATATGTTCTACCTCACTCTGTCCCCATTAGACCAGGGTAAGCAGAGCTTTCTAAAACTGTACCGGTGATATGTTCTCACCCACTTTGTCCCCATTTGACCAAGGTAAGCAGAGCTTTTTAAAATTATATATGTAATATGTTCTCCCCCACTTTGTCCCCATTTGACCAGGGTAAGCAGATCTTGTTAAAACTGTACTTGTGATATGTTCTCCCCACACTTGTCCCCATTTGACCAGGGTAAGCAGATCTTGTTAAAACGGTATCTTTGATATATTTTTAGCCTCTTTGTCCCCGTTTGATTAATCAATCATAGGTTCTCATACCTCACACGGGTAAGTATGTTCGTTGGTACCTGGCCATTTAGTGCAGTGCTAAGTGATGAGAAAATCTAACAGGCAGAGTTTATATAGCTCTACTTACCCTGGCAACACTTCACGACACTTTACTGAAATTGTATCCAATTCTAATAATGACTTATTGAAATGATTTAACAACAATAACATCTCTTATTTCTAAAATAATAATTTCATTTCATTAAAAAAAACTATTCAGTTTGGTTACATGTCTACAAGTTTTTTTATGTTCGTTTCGTTTATATAAAAACTATCTTTCATCTTGTTTTTTTTTTCCTTAAAAAAATATAACAACCATAACAAATATTAAAAAAAATTCTACAAGACAAGCATATTTGTTTTCACTTAAAGAGGTTTGGTTTGATAAGGCAATGTAGACTGCAAACAGGATGGTTCTGTCAGCATCGAAGTTACTTTGGGTTTCAAGAAAAGATCTGGCAAAGGAAATAAAAATAGTCCCACAAAAAAAAAAAGAACTNACAGTAGATACACAGAAAATGGCGTCGGCCGCCAAAGATCGGACGACCCTTGGGATAGCTTATTGTTGTTGGCAAGGAGCCAGATTACTTGAGCCAAGCCTACAATCCAATGCGAGAGAATTGAAGAAAACGGAAAGAAGGGAACATTTTTTTTTTAAAAGAGGCCAAAGAAAACACATTCATAGAATGAAAATTGAAAGAGAATTACATAATGAGTATTCATAAAAAGAAAAATATATATATATATATAATAAAGATTATTAATAAGAACCATCGAGTTTGTTTTATAAAGGAAAGTTCCTTGCCAATATTCAGTCTGCCCTAGTTTTATCGGTCGAAATATAGTTTCTGTGGTGTCCGTTGAGCCGCGCTAGTAGCTAGGCTACTTACGCATTTCTGCCGGGGTTGACTCAATTTGTTTGAATTGGGTTGAAATGTACGTTAGGATGCGCGCATGCGCAATAACAAAATAAGAAACGTGTATTGAGGATTCTTCAATTTTTTTTCCCCCCAAAACCACGTTTTACTACACTTTCAGGTTATACATTTACGTACTACTCATGTTAGTGGTCTTAGGTATTAGGAAGGTTATATTTAGAGGCTGTGTACCCGCATTTGCGTAGAGAGCGTCTACTGTGAGACACCCACCTCGGTGGCGTAGTTGGCTAACGCGCTAGTCGTGTTTAGCCAGACCACCAAGGACGGGAAGATCAAGGTTCGAATCTTGGTCGGGTGAACTGGGGGTGGTTTTTCCTAAATTGTTTTCCACTCTCCCTCCACGCAAATGTGGGTTCACTTCCTCTAAATCCAACCTTCCCAATTCCCAATCCATTAGCGTAATTAGTACTTAAGCGTATAACCCGAATGGGTAGTAAGACGTGGTGCTAAATAATAATAATAATAATAAATACTGTGAGACTAGTGCCTTAGACCATTCGGCCACCGAACGAGGTAGGTGATACATCTATTGTTTGGTTGTGAATTAAATAGGCCAGCCCATTGTAAAGATAATAGGTAGGAAGCGTCACTTGGAGGAATTTGATTATGTCATTGCTTACGTCACCAAGTACAAAGAATTTATATTATTTTAAAACTATATACACATATATATTTTGTTTAAATAAGTAGCTTGATGACGTTAGTTGGACATTGGTGTGGATTTTAAAGGTTTATTTATCATTTAAACCTCCAACATATCACTTTAGTTTAACTTACATACAACCCGCCTAGGTGGCGTAGTTGGCTAACGCGCTAGTCATGTTTAGCTCGACTGCCGAGGACGGGGAGATCGAGGTTCGAATCTCGGTCGGGTGAACTGGGAAGGATTTCCTAAATGATTTTCCACTCCCCCTCCACGCAAATGCGGATTCACTTCCTCTAAATTCAACCTTCCCAATTCCTAATCCATTAGCTTATTTAGTACTTAAGCGTATAACCCTAACGGTTAGTAAGACGTGGTGCTAAATAATAATAATAACTTCCATATAGGTTGGCGTAAGTAACGCGATGGATGTACTGAGTGACGTCACAAGCTCAACCAACCGGATGTATTTCTACATCCGGCGCTACCTACTATTCTCTATAAATACGGCCAGCTTACAGCTGTGGCCGAGAGGTCTAAGGCGTTAGATTCGCGCTGCATGCACTTAGTATCCGTTGATGGCGAAATCGGGTTTCGAATGTTGACCACGTGCTCTAAGGAAAGTTCCTGACGGGATTTATCTATAACTTTGATAAGCTAGTGCTGTTGCAATTCCTCCAAACTGACCTATCAACCCCCTCCAACCACCCTCCCCCACCCCCTCACATACGTTTAATTCAGAGGTTATCAACGGCTTAAGCCAAGGGGTGAGAATGGAAAGAGTAGTGTAAGTTTTGTTTGCCCTAATTCGCCTGGAAAGAGGACGAGAAAACAACCGGTGGGGAAAACCACCCCTTTTGAGCACCCAGCCAAGTTTAAAAATTAAAATTCCCCCTAAAACTTTTTGTCACAACCCACCTGGGCTGTACGCAAATGAACTATTAGGTTAATGTGTTAGAGATAATAAAGGTTGAATTTAGATTAAGTGTACCCGAATTTGCGTGCTCCATTAGGTGTATCATGTTAGTACACTAGGTGGTGGGGGATGAGGTTGAATTCCTCCACTCGGGAAGGGGGGGAAGGGACGGAGAAGAGTCGAGTTTCTCCACGACATCTAAAGGAAGTGATTGTAAGTAGTCCAAGAGCATTAGCCTACTACAAATCTAACTGTCAATCCTTCCATAATTTATACATAATTATAATTATGGTTCTTACCCTACCTAACTTAATCTAAACTTTCATACGTTAGTGAATTTTGTTATTTAATTTTGTAATTTTCTGTGCGAGTCTCAACCGGTTCCCGTGGACTTCGTTGCAACGAGGGGAGGGGAGGGTAGCTAGAACTCGAGCCCCCTTTCACCCAATACAAGTGGTACGAATAGGTTTATATACTCAGGCTACTTATAATACCTTCCTTGAGGTGTTTTAGAGGAGCTCGACCATTGCTACCGGACTACTTATCTCTGTGGAGGTACTAGACCATTGCTATCGGACTACTTATCTCTGTGGAGGTACTAGACCATTGCTACCAGACTACTCATCTCCATGGAGGTACTAGACCATTGCTACCAGACTACTTATCTCCATGGAGGTAATAGACCATTGCTACCAGACTACTCGTCTCCATGGAGGTACTAGACCATTGCTATCGGACTACTTATCTCCGTGGAGGTACTAGACCATTGCTATCGGACTACTTATCTCTGTGGAGGTACTAGACCATTGCTATCGGACTTCTTATCTCCAAGGAGGTACTAGACCATTGCTATCGGACTACTTATCTCCGTGGAGGTACTAGACCGTTGTTATCGGACTACTTATCTCTGTGGCGGTACTAAACCACTGCTATTGAACTACTTATCTCCGTGGCGGTACTAAGCCACTGCTATCGAACTATTTATCTCTGTGGAGGTACTAGACCACTACTATCGGACTACCTATCTCCGTGGAGGAACTCAACACTCTCAAAAAGATTACGAGCCGTCTGCGAAGCTCCGAGATGTTCTCCTTCACTTTTACTTTAATAACCTTCAATAACCTTCTCACATCCGGAACATTTCGAAGGAAGAAAAAAAATTTCGATATGCAATGAACAGATTTGAAATATCTCACCAAATATGACCTATTTCAAAATATATCTGATTTTAGAATAGCTACTGGGTAGTATTTTAACAACGACTTGTGAAGTAAATAAAATTTGTGAGGAGCATGTTAACTGTAACGAGAAAAAATAAAATTAGGAATGAAGTTATCCAGGGAATAGTGGGAGTAAAAGGAGTACATAAGATATTAGAGGAAGAGAGAGGGAAATGGTATGGGCATGAAATGAGGATATAAAAGAAGAGAATACTAAAGGCAATGATGGAGATGAAGTGTGTAAGAAAAAAGACTGCAAGGGAGACCAGGAGAAGATAGGAGGAGCAGATAACAAAAAGTGTGCAAGTGAGTGGAGAAGAAATGTAAGAAACTGAAGGAGAAAGAATTGTGGACGGCTAGACTAAGGTGGAGTGGAGGCATTTTACTAAAATGACCCGGAATTAGGCTACAAACAGCTGATGATGATGATGATGATGATATGATGCGTAATTAAATTACGTCTTTAATTTAAAAGTGTATACATTCAGACTTGTCAGCATAAAATAATATCTTTGTTTTATTGATGCGCTTAATGGATCATTTTAAAATTAAAAGTAGTTTTATGTGACATCAATAAAAATCTTATCTTCAACTTCGACCTCAACTTTGATTCAAATGTTTTCAAATTCCACATCTACTTCACTTTGCCACTCGAAATGTTGACCTTCATCTACCTCTAGAAATAACTACCCCTCTTTGTTCAATCATTTACTGTTTCATTACTCGAATATTTATAGACGCTTGTCAATCATCCGCGTTTTATTGTCACTGGTGAGCCGAATGAGCTTCCGTAATTGTTGGGCATTTGGTCGTTAAATACAGTTTCAATGACATACCTATTTCACGTTCAAGCAACGACGGATGGTAACATTATTTTCGGCTAGTACTGGAGGGAGGGAGATAGTGGGTAGTGGCTGTAACATTTCATACCAAACGGTAGACCAATTAAAACCATAAATAAGTAATAGCTTTGTGTATCGTCTAAGGATACGGCCATACTTGCGAGCTTGTAGCCGCAGCAAAATCGCCGCGACCAGGTCGCCTGCCACCTTTCGATTGTTTAGTGGGTTTAGTTTTGCGACATAACCACCGTTTTTCTTTATGATCAGCTCAGCAACGGCTTCGGGAGAAAATCACCTGTCTTGCTGTGGTAGTTTCACGATACTTTTTTTTTAGCACCTGATCTTATAGCCCGTTCGTTATGAACGCCTATATACTAACTATACTAATGTGTTAGAGGTTAAGTAGGTTTAATTTAGAAGAATTGCACCCACATTTACGTGGAGGGAGGGTGGAAAAACATTTAGAGGAAAAAACCACCCTTATTGTACCCGACCGGGATCGAACCCTGATATCTCAGTCCTCGCTGGTTAAATCTAATGTGAGAATAGTGCCTTAGACCATGTGGCCACCGAAACAGATTTCAAATTACTTAAAAAGGAAGGGAAAAAAATGAAGGCAAAGGTTTCTTGTGCATCCTATTAATATGCAACGTTTGTCATGTGGCCAGTTTCACTCATTATTTTAAATGCTGGGGAGTCAGCCAGACAGTTTTATTGATTACTTCTGGAAGTTGAGCTATTCTTATGACGATAAAAATATATTTGGTAAGAGATCACATTACATTTTTATTTTTTCATTTATTTGTGATTCTTAAGGTGCACTTTCTGAACCGACTGATTATATCAGAACACGATTTATAGATTAACTTAAATCTAGAAACGACACATCTGGCCCCCGAGCGTTAATTCATAGCTAAGAAAGGGTAAACCCACTTTCACCAATGATGCATTTTTTTTTCCCCGGGAATCAAACATGGGACCCCTTAGCTCAATACATATGCTACGGACTGAGATAAAGTGTCGGACAGTGACATTACAAAAACTGATACAAGATTTTACAGAGCTATATCACTAGGATTGAGTTTATTACTACACTTAGATAAACAAATCATTTAAACGCTATTAAATGAAACCAAATTTGTTCTGTTTACAACTAATTTATTCTATTATTGAACAATTTTTTTAGTGAAAAAAGCTATAAAATAGCCCCAAAAAAATTTATAGTTGATAAATACTCAAAATTTCTGAATCTTTTAACAGCAGAAATGCGTGAAAGTGTAGGGAAGTGATGGTGAATTAGGACAGTGTTAAGTTTTGACTTTACATGTGGAGATACAATTCGGCAAGAGCCAGATGCTTTTGATGCTAATGGAGATTTCCAAGTTTCAAATTCTCTTGTAGCAGTGCCAATCAAGCCTACTTAGGATCAATCCAAACCAAAATATACCGGTGTAAAATTTGGATTTGTATAATAAAGCGCTTGCTGCATGACCTGCCTCATTTATTCACGAGTCTACCTTGTTCTGGAAGTTTCTTAAACATTGGCAACATTGACTAAACGAGTATATATTTATACCCGTCGTCTTCATTTGATGAAGCAGCTCAAACAATCAGGATGGCCTAAAAACTTTTCCACAAAATATATTTATTTTGAGCACTTACTTTTCCGTCTTTGTGATTTATTTTATTTGTAGCCTCTGCATTATTACATCGCTATTATTAATCTATGTTTTCATTATCCACTGACAAATTTGGGGAAGGTCTACTAAATAAACGCTTTTTTTTATTTCTACAATAATTAACTCGGCGCCAGACTTTTTTTTTTAAATGTGTCACTTTTTTTAAAAACCTATACACCAAATTGAGACAAATCCTTTCTGGTGACCTGGTGGTCTAGGGGTAAGGTGTCAGATTTCAGTGCTGAGGGTCCGGGGTTCAATCCTCGGTCCCAGCACAGATTTAACTGATTGCCAAACTCTTCCTTCACCTCTGACAAGACGTGTATTAATCACAACTTGTGAATGTGTGGAATGCCAGGCCTCCACCGTGACGGATTCCACGTTAAACTGTAGGTCCTCCATTTCATCTAACAATCACCCTACCATTACACATTAGCGTAAGTGCGTATAACCCGAAAGGGTAGTAAGATGCGCTGATAATAATAATAATAATGAGACAAATTCACCAACGTCTGAATGTAGTGAACTACTCTCTGATTGATTCTCAAGGCTGGCCAACCAGGTAGCCTTGTATGGCCACGTGCTTATGTAATACTGGTGAGTGTTTTTGCGGCCGCGGCCCTAAAGTCGCTCACGAAAGTGATCAGGTCGTGATGTTTTCAGCTCGGTGGCAAGTTTGGCCACAGACTGAGATGAAGGTAAACTAATTAAGCAATTATTACTGACAAAACCCACCAATTGCTTCGCTGCATGGACGCCTGGTGTAAACAACCCATCGTTGTGATACATGAAAAAGTAATAGTTTTAATTTGATTGATGTTTGCGTTTATTCTTGATTGTTAGCTCAATTCTACGGATATATAAATTAGTCTCTAATAGACAATATTTATTAATTCATTCGAATTGAATAGTTTTCTCTAAAGGAGCTAAGTACATTCTTTTTCTAAATATTGTTATCCTCTACACTTTTAAAAAAAAACCTGCAATGTGTGTGTATTTCTTTTACAATTGTATCTTCATTATACCCATTTTATTAGTGTTAAAATCAGGCTTCGGTGGCCGCATGGTCTAACCCGCTACTATCGTGTTGGACTAGACTACCGAAGATGGGGAGATCGGTGTTCGATCCCAGTCAGGTGCACTAAGGTTTTTTTTCCTAAATGGCTTTCCACACTCTCCTTCCACGTATAAACCAAACGGATAGTAAAACGTGGTGCGGATTAACACAGTGGTGAACATATATTTTTTTAAATAAATAGTAGAACTTGTTTTTATATTATTTTGAGAGAGTATTCATTGGTAAGAATATTCTATTTAATACATCTTTCTCATCAAGATACATTTAAATAATAATTTAAAGACAAGTTACTATCTGAGAAATATAACATTTACATTTTATCATCGAGATTTATCTAAACCAACCCACAAATTAAAAAATAAATTAGCGCACGATACCCCAAAAGGTTGACGAACCCTGGTTTAAAACGTCACTCTCGTGTCGGGGTTAGAATCCCAGTAGGATATACCTAGGGTGGTTTTTTCCTCAATCGTTTACCCTTATCCCTCCCTGCAAATGCGGTTATATTCCTTCTAAAACTTTATTCTCTTCATTCCATTCGTGTAATTAACGATTGCTTTAAACCCGAATGGATAATAAGACGTGGGGGGAAATAAAACGCACAAATAATATCCCTTAATCATTTGCAAACGCACAGGCAGTGGCTTTACTTACCATCCAGATAGCTTTAAAATGAACTCTATTGCAAGCACCATATTTTAGACTTGTAATGTTGGTGCACATGACAAGGAAATATTGCGCACATTCACAGGATTTAAGAGTGCGGATACGCAGAGCCAGTAGATCATGACTTCCCTTCCTTTTCCCCTCCATTCTCCCTCCCCCCCCCCCTCTTTGACTAAAAGTGCACACAAAACCAGAGTAAATCACAAATAAATGGCTATTACAGTAACAGTTCTAAAATAAATGGCTAGTCAAATGGCGAACCAGCCCTGCGATAAAATGTTCTACGTCGGAGGTAAAGTACACAAAGGGTCGATATCAATGTTGATATCTGTTGATTGGCGCTCGAGTAATATTTTAACTATGGCGGTGCGTGGTTTGTTGCCAGGGCAAGCGATACTTGTTGGGACTGTACTAGGAAACTAATTCCTCGCACTATAATTATATTAAACTTGACCTTTAAAGTCAATAAATACACGTTCATTCATTACATTATTTTGTGTGTGGTTGGTCTAATCGATAGTTATGAGGAAGGAGGAAGTTAAAAATTTACCTTTACAGTCCTGTCAAGCTTGGCTCCACCTGGCAACCACCCACAAGCCGCCACTGATAAAAAGGATAATAAGGCGAGAGAAAAATATTAAATAGTACAGTCCTGTCAAGTCTTACTTGCCCTGGTAAACTCACAATTCACCTATGATATCCGCATCAATGGGATAGAGATGAAGAAACTAGAATTTAAAGGAAGTGTACCCGCATTAGCGGTGATGAAGATAGGATATCATTCTTAGAAAAATAAGATCAATATACCCGATTGAGAGACGAGACTGACACCTTTGTATGCGTAGGCACTGATACGGAAGTTTTTCCACACGAGTAGGTTTGATTAAAAGAATACTTTTTTTCTATAAAACCCGTCTCGGTGTCGTAGTTGGCTAACGCGCCAGTCGTGTTGAGCTCGACCGCCGAGGACGGGGAGATCGAGGTTCGAATCTCGGTCGGGTGAACTGGGGGTGGTTTTTCATAAATGGTTTTCCACTCTCCCTCCACGCAAATGCGGGTTCACTTCCTCTAAATTCAACCCTCCCAATTCCTAATCCATTAGCGTAATTAGTACTTAGGCGTATAACCCGAACGGGTAGTAAGACGCGTTATTAAAATTAAAAAAAATAATTAAATTTTCTATAAACCCATCTTCCCTACTCAAGTGATATAGTGATAGTTCCTAAAAATTAATTTTGTTAAAGAATATATTTTATTTATCTTGGTTTCATTTTACATTATAGATTATAATTTGGATTTAAAAAATTCAGATTAATTAAAATATTTTGTCCAATGTATGTTCTTACATATAAAAATATGACCCTACTTCTCACATTATCTGTGTAACATAATCGTATTCTTAGTTCATAGATTTTCACCATTCCTTGATGAAGCCGATGCTGATACGTTTACCACTAATTGGCTCCTAATGAGCATAATTAGCTAAACATATGTTACTATGGAGTCTCTTCTTACTTAATCATTATTTTTATCTGGTTACGTTAAAAAGGTTTCTTTTATGGCCCCCCCAAAATATCACATCCTAGAAAAAGCAATATGAGGATCAAGTGGTTTTAATATTAATATTTAGCGAAAAAATAAAGTGAGCCTTGACAAAATCAAATTAACTTTAATCCAAAGATCAAATATATTACGAAGACCTAGAATATTAGGCTTGATATTATATATATATATAATTACATTTTAGCACCTACTCAAAATTTGTTTTTGAAAGGTGTCATGAAATTAAATGGCAGAAAATTAAAATATTATTATCAGCACCGCGCCTTACTACCCGTTCGGGTTATACGCACTTACGTTAATGTGTAATGTTAGGGTGATTGTGAGATGAAATGGAGGACCTACAGTTTAACGTGGAATCCGAACCACGGTGGAGGTCTGGCATTCCACACATTCACAAGTTGTAATTAATACACGTCTTGTCAAGAGGTGAAGGAAGGGTTTGGCAATCAGATAAAATGAAATTATGGTTCGGTCAGGGCTACTATGACCTCCTATGCTAGCTATTTAGGTCTTACATATTAAAAAATAAAATAGTTTCAATACTTTGTGAGTGAGCTTTAAAAGGGATGTGAAGTGACTTCACTTGTCAAAACAATAGTACATATTGATGGGGGGGATCAATAGTAAATTAACAAACGTTACAAAATGCCTACATTTATGTGAACCAACTAATTATATTAACCATGTGAAGATCTTAAGGTGAGACTATAGGGAAAGCAAGTTAAAGGCAGTGCTTTTGTAGTATTTGTGGTATCTAAACATGTTTTCGTCAAAATAAATAAAATATTGCTCCAGTATAAATAAAGAGTTTAATTTCCTTTACATGGTGATATCAACAATGGTTGAATATCTGTCATGAGTAGAGCAGTATTAAATGACAAACTTTTTAAATGAAATGAAAAAGTTGTCATTAAATTCCAAGACATCATGTGAATAAAATTAAACTGTATGTTTGTAATGGAGCGATATTTTATTTATTTTAACCTAAAAAATGCTTTGCCATATAAACTACAAAAGCACTGTCTTTTTCTCGCTTGAGGTCGGTATTTTTACAGTTTTTTTTAACAAACCTATTCTTTAGCCAAAATGAAATATTTCTTAAGTAATTAGATTAGTTTTGTTTAGTATTTTACAATCATCAACTCTAACAGTTCTTGAATAATTCTCATGTCTTATACGTACTGTACATACCATAACTTAATGAGAGGTATTTGATGATATGGATATCCATGGAAGCTATACTTAGCTGCTGAGATTTCTATTTGTTAAAAATGAAACTAAACATAATATCTACTGAAGAAATAATTTATTTGTTTGAAAACATTTTTTTGTTATGAAAAAATTGCAAAAATAATGACCTTATCCCGTATTCCTTCCTGTCTCACCTTAAAATATTCAAGTTTATCTGTCAGATAAATAGAAAATCACGCATAAACACAGACATTGTAAGGTTATCAAAACATTCTAGTTGGCAAACTATCTGACGGATTAAAGTTATCCGAGTCTCATAGAAAGTTGGTAACGTAGCCTCAGGGATATCGTGGTTGAAATATATCCCAACGAACTAGTACACTATAACTTAGTCCCACATTTTTATTCTCCATAAGGTATTTGTAAAACGACAATGGTGGCCGCTTAAGTGCACTGAGTCGTTAAATATTAAACTATCTCACTGCCAGACCCCACATAATGGCCGCACGCTGTTTCCATGCAGTCAAAGCTCTTCCCTATTCAAATTAGTATTGAACACATTCCCCTCCTTCGCACCTCTTTCCCCAGGTGATGTAGCTCCATTAAACATGGAACTATTTCAAGTGCACCTTAAAATACACCAAACTGTGGATATTTAGGAGCGATATGAAGTCGGGCTTTATCTACGGATTCGAGAAATAGAAAAAGACTCAGATACTGCAGAAACTCACATATAAATGGTCAAGGAACATATTGGGACCGATCCGTTAGATGAAGATCTGGGGAACAAAACCAACCACTTACTTCTTACTGGAGATCAAACGCCGCAAGTCCTGATGAAAAGAATCTGCAGACTTTCGCCAACAGACGCCTAAGGAACATATTGGGAACTATGGTGGCCAAACTTTTGTGTCAAAGGAAGAGTTTTGGGACAAAACCAAACAGAAGCGCTCATTCAACTGGAGAGCAGATGGTTTTAGAGTGGCGATAGATTGGCAACACTCTTTGGAGAAACCAGGGTAACCTCTCAAGAGAAGCTCTGCTGGACTGGAAACCGCAGGGACGCCGCGACGTTCAGGGGCGGGACCAAGGATGACTTGACGCTCGATGAAGAAGATAGATATCTTGTAAAGTAATGGGATGAACTCCAAACTTGGCGGGGAATATACTTGAAAGGTGAAGCTTTGTTTTGGTCCAACGCTACACATAAGGAGTTCAGGTAATTTATTATTATTAATTATTAAAACAAACAGATTAAATCAACTCACAACTTACAAACTAATAGCTTAGGATAGTACGACCCACTTAGTATAATGGTCTAATACATCAGCGTCGTGGATGTAAAGAATCGAATCGTTGCAGAGTGTTCTGAGATGGGTTTTTTTTCTCACTCATCCTCCACGTAAATTTAGATATATCTTGTTTATATTCTAACTTAATTCTTGTTTATCGATCATTAGTTTAGTGATGTGGTTAGTCCAGATGGTTAGAAGGACATGAAACTCAGGGTGAGGATTAATAATATTGGATAGCAGGATGAATCTGTACATATACAAACAGTAAATATCGTCATCAACATCAACCGGAATAATATTCTTGCACTGCATATTACTAGCCATCAATACCATCAACATTTAATTACACCAATAGGCTGGAGACGAGGAGGGTAGAATTTATTGTAAATGTACACCTGTTTACATGGATAGAGAGCGTGTGAAACAATTTGTCAGGTACAAAAGGAAAAGGAGGAAATTCCAATTTTAACTCAAACTAAGCTACTGCTTACATCTGTTATACGTTCGTGATACTTTATTCATGCACTTTAGATTGTGGCTGAAAGAGGTCTCTGTCAAATTAATTAAAAATAAATGGTACGGCGCACCACACAGAATTTCTCTCGCCTTTATCTTAAAATAGACATTCGCTAAAAACTCGTAAGGTCTGTGGAACGAAATAATAGGTCTATACATTGTTATAGAAACATTACACCTGAGATCATAAATGAAATAATATACACTGTTACTCTATGGCATTAGGAACTAGGAACACTGTTACAGAAAAATTGAGAAAAGAGAAATATGTTTTTGTTCACCAAAGAGCATAAGAATCAAATTCTTTTTCAAAGACCTGAATTATAAGGTATATATTTGCTTATAGCTCAGTAAACATTTGTTCTATAAAAATATATTTCAAATAAAAGATTTGTATCAATAATATTACTACAAATTTACAATGATAAAGTCACTTCGTATCTTAAATATTTGTGGAGAAATGATGAAAATGGGAAAATGTCCCTTATGTAAAAGTACCTTTAAAGTAATTTTCACGAGAAAATGAGAAATTCCATCCTGTCCATAATGATAATCAGTGTTTAGATATAACATTTATACAAAATTGTTTGAGCTAATTTTGAGAAAATAAGCTTTTTTCTCTTTGTTCCCTTCAGTAAACCCTCCTTAATTTTAGGGTTAGATGTCTAATTCTAAAAACCCTTTGGAAGGACCTTATTTAAACCTCAAATAGCAAGTTCTAACCCAATCGGTAAAATAGTTTCAGCTTTAGCTCGAGGTACAGACAGACAGACGGCATTGCATGAACAACTTTTTTTGGTTTCAGGGAGTCATGAAACGTCTACGTTTATCAAATCTCAAGTTTGATTTTTTTTTGACGATCACTCGAGGTGTAGAGAGAAAGTAAAAATTATTTACTGGGATCCTTGTGGACTTTGAGATATTAAAGCCGCTGTCCTTGACAATATATGTGACTTCCCCCTCTACCCCCTATAACCTTTATTTATTTAAAAAAAACACCCTCAATAACAATGTTGGGTAAAACTAGACTTAACTACCTTTACGTCTGGACCTCATGATAATCGATGCGGGTGTGTTTTTATGTTTTAAAACAGCCAATCAATTGGTCAGGATTCAATCCTGACTGTTTGCTCGAGGGATATTATTTGTAAATATGTCGGTTTCCCCTCCTCTCTCTAGGAGAAATTACTTGAGCTGTTGTTTGAAACTCACCTCTATAGTAACTTTTTACAAAGTTGATAATATCACTGATAGCTACTGATATAGTCCAATTTTTATAGAAAGCACCTTTTATAAAATACAAACTCTTGTCAGTCAACATTGATAACATTTTATATTTATTGTTAATGATTTTTATTACCGCGTCTTACTACCCGTTCGGGTTGTACGCACTTACGCTAATGTGTAGTGGTAGGGTGATTGTGAGATGAAATGGAGGACCTACAGTTTAACGTGGGATCCGAACCACGGTGGAGGGCTGGCATTCCTCACATTCACAAGTTGTGATTAATACACGTCCTGTCAGAGGTGAAGGGAGGGTTTGGCAATCAGATAAATCTGTGCCGGGACAGAGGAGTGAACCCCGGACCCTCAGCACAGAAGTATGACACCTTAACCCTAGACCCCCAGGTAACCTAATTTTGGGAAAAAAAACCAACATTATCACGCACGAGTGAGATTCGAAACTCGCTCTCCCAGTAATCGGAAGTTTAGTTTACTGTGAGAGTAGCACCTTAGAACATGCATCCACCGAAGCGATTTATTATTAGTGTCAAATTATTGATATTTAGAATTTGCCCGTGGCTCCACTCACACCTTAATCAGATTAACTTTTCTTTTTCAAGGAATCATTTAGATTAACAAAAACATAATTTCAGGTAGGTCTAATTATGAAATGAGGAAATGTTTTATATTTGTCGAAAATGCCACACATTAATGACTACCTGTGGTAAGGAACACACATAAACAGTTTAAATGTTTACAGTCCTTGTATCAAGATTGTCTCGTTTACGTAGAGTCACTGCTGCAATAAACACACACAAAAAAAGAGAGTTTAAATTTACTATCCAAGAAATAAAACTAGATAAACCTAATTTACAGCCCAAAACATAAAATAACTGAAAAAGTACCTAAATTTAGATCGCAAATACAAGCACGCTAAGAGTCTCTCTCTTACTTAGAGTTATTGTAGCAATAAATACCAAAATAAATAGTTTGACTTTACGATACAAGATAAAACTTTCTTTTTAAATACACGCAAAACTATAAAAAATAAAATTTTAAAAAAATTAGCTAAATATAAGACACATATTCAGACACGCTAATTGTGGCACGATTTTGCAAAGCATACAAAAGATTGAAATAAAGATAATGTATTTGTATTTTTTCTAGAGTTAATTTTTTTCATTTATTTAAAATATTTAACGTGCACTTTCTGAACCGACTGATTATATCAGCACACGACTTAAAAAACTACCAACTTAATTCTATAGCAAACACAACATCCTGCCCCCAGTAAAGGCGATAACTCACATTTCCACAATGATACATTTTTAGGCCATGCCAGTAATTGAACCTGGGACCCTTATCTTAGTAGACAGAAACGCTGCCGACTCAGCTAAGGTGTCGGACTATTTTTTTTAGTAAGGATAAAAGAATATCGCAGCCAAAAATTTGAGAAAGTCGACTAGGCCATCACAGGAAAAATAAACTTGGTCTGCTTGAAATATTTTTAATAATATAATTAAGGGGTTTAAGGAAGGATTTGGTGAATCCTTTCTTGGTGGTCAGAGAAATTCTTCATCAACGTGTTGAGCGCCACTGGCTTAGAACGAAAAAAAAAATATCTCGAGGTAACTCGCTCAAAGAGAGTGTTCGTGAAATATTAATGTCGCCCCTGAAAGATTCACTGCGCTAGTTTGAACGGAGAAGTTATTAAAACAGAAGACGGTAGAAAATCACCTGTCAAATGTCATCTTTAAGGATTACAAGGGCATGATACCTATAGTACTACTTACTATGTACAATACTGTACGATTGTAATTATTTTACTAATTTGATTGACTTTCAATAATTTTTATGAAATGTTTTATTTATTCCTTAATAATTAAAGCGAGGATGGTATACTTGAGGATTATATTATTAATAGTTTGGTTTTATGTATAGTACTGTACAATTTTATTTTTACGGTAAGTGTGTTTGTGTTGTTTATCATCATTAATATTATTTTATAGTTTTTGGTACTATCTATGAAAAGTGACACTATTTTAAGTGTTACTAAATAAGATTTTTCTTCTAATCACTCGGGTTTATAAGGATAATATGTACTATTTACACTAGTGTGTTAGGGATTAAAAAGGTTGTATTTAGAGGAAGTGTACCTGAATTCACGTGAAGTGATATCGGAAAACCATTTAGGAAAAGCTACCCTCATTACGTCCAAGCGGGATTCGAGCCCCGAATTTCAGTCATCGACAGTCTAGTCTATTTTGAGAGTGACGCCTTAGACCATGCGGCCACCGTAAAAGATAGATTCAATTATCTATACTTAGGATAATAAACATTATATTTATAAACACAATAAGTTTTAAAGGTTATGTTAACAGTCATATCAGTGGTCTCATGGCATAAGGCGTCACTCTACATATATTTGATCAACTTTGACGGAGAGGTAAGGGTTTGACTCCGGGTGGCTGTGGCGTTTTCTAAATTGTTTCCCACTCTCCCACCACGCAAATGAGGGAAAATTTAATATTTAACTATCCTTGGTCATACCTACCTCGTTAGTGTAAATATACGGTATCACTGAGGGGTATTGAAGATTTGGTCCACAATTTAAAACAATGTAAATTTAAAATGTTTTTATAGGTCATGGTTTACAGTTTGTGGTTGAGATAGGAACTGCTTAATGTGGGAATGAAGGGAACGCGAGAAAGGTAAGTATTTTTGCAGTTTTTGTGGCTAAACATTTTTTTTTTTTTTTTTGCCAAATAA
>CABFWO010000743.1:68543-86214 GCA_902155825.1 Timema genevievae
GGGGGGGGGGAAGGAAAACATCCGAAAAAAGAAATCAAAAAAGAGGTGGATTACGACTAGTTGATCTTGCTCTTAACACTTCTTATGAGAATACATAGCTAGACTATATGATTAATTAATGCTTAATCCGACACCTTAGTTAAGTTGGAAGCTTGTCCGTCTGCCGAAATAGGGGTCACGGGTTTGATTACAGGTAGGGCTGAAAAAATTTACTTGAGAGAGAAATTATGGTTTCCCCCTTTAACAGTGATGAAATAACGCTCGGGGGAATGGATATTGTGTCTGTTATATATTTAAGCTAGTTTATAAGTCATGTACCGATATTATTAGTTGGTTCAGAAAGGAGCACGATAAATATCTATGATAATAATAACAATAATAATAAATAATAGCCCACATGGATTTTTTTTGCAGCACCACCGGGTCTTACTACCCGTTCGGGTTATAGGCTTGTGTACCAATTACGCCAATGGTCTTAGGGATTATAAAGGTTATATTTATAAGAAATGTACCTGAATTTGCGTGGAGGGAGAGTGGAAAACGATTTTGTAAAAACCACCCTCCAGTACATTTGACCGATATTTGAACCATGATCTTCCAGTCATCCGGACACAGAAGTGGGTGTGGCTGTTATTATCAGAATCTGGACTAATACGTGGATTATTATATAATAAGTTGTTGGCTAGAAACTCATCCTTAAACCTCGCGTCAAACGTAATTTATTAAAAATCAATACATTTCGTAACTACACAACTTTTCACAAGTAATAACTTAAAAACGTAGATCGAACAATTATATGTTGAAGTAAGTTATAGTAATAGTAAAAAAAAAAAACCTCAAGTTTGATTGAATTTCAAATATAAATTTTCTCTGAATAATATTAATTAAATTTCTTTATATTAAACAATTATATAAAAGGAGAAATAGCAGGGATACGATTTACTTCACGGTGCTTGAAGTTTTTCATTTGTATTAATCTGAAATGATGTTTTGGTGTAATAAACGTGAGAAAAAAAATCACGGTGGAATAAGTTTAATTTGAGACATTCTTAAAATTAGTCTGCCGGTTTCTATTGAAATACTAATACTAAGGGGAAAAATCACCTAAGTCAGTTTTCTTGCGTTTCCAAATCAAGGCGGAATTTTAAATGACAGCTAAAAAAATTATACCAGATCTACTGTCACATTATCATAGTACGTCAAATAATCTATCCGATCCTGAAAATTTTATTACGTATTATTAATACCTACAACACAAATAATACAGTAAAATGTTGTTAATGTTGACAGCAATAAAGTTAGTATTTTATTCAAGATTCTTCCTTCTTTTATTTTGAAAGCTCAAAAACATTTTTTTAGCCATCGGGAACCCTGATATAATAGTATCCACACATTCATATATCAATGTAAATTATTTATAGATATTAAATGGAATTGTTTAAATTCTTACAGCTTTCGAAAGATACGGTAGAAATAAAATCAAACACAAGACAAGGTAGACTTTTTTTTTAGCCTTACTTTTCTAAACAGGTGCTATCAGTGAGATAATTTAACGTATAAGGATGAAAAGGATAGTTTTGGAAGGATTGCACTCATATTATCATGTATAGAGAGAGATTATCACATGTATATACCTCTTATGGATCGGTTGTAGAGTTTAATTTCTACCTATATATCACCAAATATACTTTCTCGCGATTGTGACGCCTTAAACCATGTGAACACTGGGATGAGTACACTCAATATTGGTTTTGAAATATATTTTCCTATAAATATAATTTTAAAAAACCCTTTGTAAATAAATGTCATGATATCCTTTTTGTTTTATTTTTTAAATATTTGCAATCGTGTTTTTAAATACTACTTACTAAAAAATAGTCATTATTTTAAAATACGTTTATAAATATTATAACATTGAAAGCACGTAATTATGATTATAATAGGATTCTGGATGAAAGGACATTTTTTAGAAAATACAATCGTATTTTTTTTATCAATGTTGATAACATTTCAACATATTATTAGTGTTAATTTATGTACAGTCGAACTTGGTTATAACGGCCTCGGTTATTCCATAAACTCGGGCGTAATGTCATTTTTTCAAACTGTTATCTGCTAACGTTAAAAAAACTTCTGTTTTAGCGTCACAACCACTCAGCTGTAGCTTCAAAATTTTCTTAAATATGTTACTTTAAATTGTATTTAAATGTACGTATATGTAAAAAAAAAACTGAAAAAAATGGCCAAGTCCTACAGAGGTATATTTTATTGCTGGGAGTGTACTAGTCATATAGTTCGCTGGTATAATAATAGACTGAATGGTAAAACAAAGTCAGGGAGAGGGTTGCGGGAATCGTGGGCGTTTCAAGGTCAAAATGAAGAGAGGACTAACCCTCCTTCATTGTCACTGAGCTGACTGGAACTGTCTCGTGTGCGCGTCTAAGTTCAAATCCCAGGTTGTTTTTTTTCATATTGTATAAGTTTAACGTTAGTTTTAGTAGTCATTGTATAGTCATTTGGTAATCACTATACGTACATTCTGAGAGATGTCTGCCATTGTGTTTAATTCGGTGCAGCAACTATACAACAGGACAGAAATAATATATTTTACAGAGAGGAGAATTCAAAATAAAATTACAGATTAATACGGGTAAGAGGCCTAAGTGTAAATTATGTAAATACAGTACTTTTTTTTGTATTCTTCATTTATATGTGCCGGGCTAGTAGAAATTAGCCCGCACGTGCATACATTGTTATCTCTTAGTAAAACTAAGAGGAACAACGATTACACATGATAGCATTTGACTCATTGAAACCCACTTGGTGTTTACGCCCAGAGGCTTACCTCCGTTATGCTTGGCTGGTTCTTTCCTTAATGCCATCAACAATCACCACCTACAGCAACCTACAACTCAGCGCTTCAACTCAGCATGGTCGCGCCATCTTCCTCTCCACACTCCAAGTTCAAACCATTGGCATTGGTTGTTCGATTTGATTGGTCGTGTCCCCTACCTCCTTTTCTCCGAGTCTTGTTCTAGTTTTAAAACGTATGAGGGTTCGGCCAGACTGACAATCGCGCAAGCGACTGGGTGGCCAGACTGGCGAGTGAGCGAGCGCGTGATTAGCAGATAGCTCTCGATAGTTGTTGACGAGGAGGCTCCGAATCTTGGCTCAGTGAACTGAGGGTGGTTTTTAACAAATGATTTTTGTGGTGGTTTTCTCATCCTCTCTCCACGCTAATGGTGATTCTTATTTGTAAAGGCCTACTTTGATAATATTGAAGTATTTTAGCATATCAAGTTATATATACATATATATACATATAGGTATGGTTTATGATCTTACCAATTAAATTAGGCCGTCAGTAGCAAGTGTGCTAAGCCTATCGATAGTAATAAAAATGTCAAAATGAGAAGTTTTCCTAGCACTCAATGAACCAACATACAATAATATTGCCTAGCGCCTGTAAACTAGACTGTACCGGGTCGAGCGCTCGCTCCAGTCTGGCCACCTCTCATTACAAACAATGTGTTCTATTTTATATTTTAGTGGCTCGCTCGCTCAGTCTGGCCATCCCCTTAAACGAGTCACCCACTAATAATAGAGAACAGAATACGTATATCACCCTACTAAGCTGGTGTCTTTTCTATTCCAGGGACCACCCACACGACTCTACTTCGAGCCGGTGCTAGACTTGTTCATGGTGGACGGAAGCCTCGGCCGACCCGGGTGAAGATAGCCCAAGCCACCCAGAGGATCAAGAGTACCAGCTTGTATTGTATAATGTCAACTTAAAGCTGATTTATTTAGTACCTTGTGTTCAGATTAAATTATTGTCTAGATTGTGCTGTTAATCAGAATCGTCGCTTAACGACTGTCTGTTTTATATTGTTCTAGCTATGTTTGATAATCAGATCTAAGCTTAATTAAGCTTACTAGTCTAAATGTTGTAGCCCTCAGCTCATGTCCAGATCATATGAGTTGCTTATTGACAGCTTATTTGTGTATGATCGAGTTAGCTAATTAGTGGCGATCTTGCTCTAATCAAAACTGTCTTATTTTGGAGTCTCAGTTATTCAGTTGAGTCAATCGTAACTAACGTTTATTTACTATAATACTGATTTTATGAGGTCAGCTAGGCATCGTGATGCTTTGTTAAAACTCGGGGACGCCCGGACCTAGTTGCTAGGGAATAGTTCTGAACTGTTTATGACCTAAGTAGGTCTGATTGGCTATGTTTAAATAAGCTATCTTTATCCTGGTGTAGCTTACTTTTTCAGTTTAGCATAGGCTGTTTTTTAGCTGACTCGACTTATTCTTATTTAGCTTGTATGTATTTAGGTGGCGTCCTTAAGATGTCCGTGGGGCATTCAGCTCCAATTTACAGGGTATACCTGTTACTGAGGTTTTTACCTAGATTTCTCTAGTTTCTTCTACTATGGGATGCCCAATTGGGTTACTACCCAGCGATATTCATACAGACACTTTAATCAGATGTAGACTTGGTCTCGGCATTCACAATTTTGACTCACGAGCCAACAGAGTATGAAAACTCGTTTTTAAATAGACTAGCAGTGGTGTAGCTAGACTATAGTGGTTTATCCTAGGGTTTGATGTGACTTCTTGAAGAGCCCTAAGCCCTACTTGGGGATAGGTCATTTAGAGAAGGAAGTCCTAAGCACCTAGTTGTTTGTTTTCTCTTGCTGCACCTTACGTGCTTCGTCCAACGCTCCGAAATTGCTCCTTCATAACTAATGCCCACCGCACATTGGACGCAGGGCAGGTGCAGCAAAGGCAGAGAGCAGGCAGAGTGCAGGCATATCACAGGAAGAGGTTTCTGCAAGGCACCGCACATTGAACACAGTCCTGGCAGAGGGCAGGCATAGCACAGGAAGAGGTTTCTGCAAGTCACCGCACATTGAACACAGTCTTGGCAGAGGGCAGGCACAGCACAGGAAGAGGTTTCTGCAAGTCACCACACATTGAACACAGTCTTGGCAGAGGGCAGGCACAGCACAGGAAGAGGTTTCTGCAAGTCACCGCACATTGAACACAGTCTTGGCAGAGGGCAGGCACAGCACAGGAAGAGGTTTCTGCAAGTCACCGCACATTGAACACAGTCCTGGCAGAGGGCAGGCATAGCACAGGAAGATGTTTCTGCAAGGCACCGCACATTGAACACAGTCCTGGCAGAGGGCAGGCATAGCACAGGAAGAGGTTTCTGCAAGCCACCGCAGATTTGAAGCGAGTCAGGGAGTTTTCACCCACTGGTACAAGACGTGATATGGCGTGTGAATTAGAGGAACTTCTGATAGATTGGATTCAGAGTCAGACTCTAAATTAAATAACGTAATTTATGTACGTCTACTACAACTAGAGAAAGGCGGGAAAGAGTTATCCCTACACTGCGCCTGCACTCTGTCCAATGTGCGGTAGCCCATAAGAACACGTGTATTACAGATTTTACTCTTCCTCGCCTGCCCCTCTGCTGCGCCTGCCCTGCGTCCAATGTTCGGCGGGCTTAACACCCTTATCACTAAATGCTGTTGATGTATTTTCTCTTAGCTTGAAGAGAAGACCTTAAGTCACCAAGTTAATAGCGTAGACTAGTTCTTTGAGAAGTTACATCTCGAGTATTGATGTATCTTGGAATGAGTTAGCTCACTGGGCTTATTTGCCGTCCAATTAAACAGAAACCTCGTTTGGAAGTCTATCTCTGCAAATGTATTAATGTTATTATATACCAGGGTACAGGTTTTGTATTACTGTATCTCTCTCTAACTTTCTGCCTATACATCTGTCAGCTCTTACTGACTGCAATTCCAGCTATAAACTGACATTCTGTATGAACTAACTGGATAATAAAGCTCTGTCTGTTTAACATGTTATTTTGGGACTGCATATTTATATTGTATAACCTGTCCTTAATATGTTCCTTGTAACTTGGCCCGCCACCAGTAAAATAGCTTTGGGTTGATATCAATTAAATGCAATTTGAAATTAGCGAGATCTCCTTCCTTAAAAGATATTAAAAGTGTTCTGTTGGTACCTCTTTTATAACGTCACTCTGACGTAACGTCAACATTCGTTTGTCCCCTTCGATGACGCTATAACCAAGTTAGACTTTATATTGATAATATCTATCAAAAGGGAAAGGTTATCACATGTCTATAGACTAAATGTAGTTTTAGTAACTTTTGTAGCTGTCAGATACGATCTTTCCTACTAGAATCTTACTAAATGATTTCCCTACTTTCCCTATACGTGAATGCGGGTACACTTCCACTAAATTTAACCATCCTAGTCTTCAGCTCATTAGAGTAATTAGTACATATAGATATAACCTGAACAGGTAGTGAAACGTGGTGCTAAGGTAAAAAAAAATGCTCCCATCAAAGTTTCAGCATAGTAAGTGGTCTTGTTTATTCAGGTTTTCCTACTAAAATGTTGTGTACATGCATGTTATTACTTATACGCGCTTCATGACCAGCCTACCTAATTCTGTGCCCTAATTAACCATAATACTTTTGAGGATATATATATATATTTATATAAAACATGAAATTATTCATTATGTAACTTTCTCCATTCTCCCGTTTGTTCATTCCTACTAGGCCCAAATATCTTCCTAAGAAATTTATCTTTTAAAAATACCCAATATTTCTTTTGGTGACTCTCCGGTACAAAGCAAACTGGATCGGACACATCCTAAGGAGGAACTGTATTCTGAACGTCATAAAAAATAATTATTGAGGGAAAGAGGAGCTTAGGAATTGGATGATTTGAAGGAAATAAAGAACATTCTAGTTGCTGAAGGAGAAGGCAGAATACAGGGCGGTCTAAGTTCACTGTCAAAAGGAATGGAACTATCGTAAGACGAAACACATGATAGTAAAAATAATAATAATCCTACTTCACATGAAAGGTTTTTCAGGATTAACTAAGGATGTTAATTAAAAATGAATTTATATTCAGTGACGTCCTAGGCATGGAAACACTGGGTACTGCCCAAGGGGTCCCATGCTTGTGTTTTTCAAACCTTATTTTATGTTGTTAAAGGTCTTGTTGATTAATCCTCGCTTTACATACAGCATGTTTGTTTATGTTTAAACATGGTTTTGGTAACATTATCTTTTGTTGAAAGTATCGTTAAATTATACATGTAGAGTTTTAGCTTTAGAGACTGTTTATATTTTTATTCACTTGGCTGAATAGGGTTGGTAGGGGGGGGCCTACCGAATTGCTTTGTCCAGGGGCCTAAATTGGGGTTAAGATGGGCCTGATTATATTAAAATACTTGAAGAATGGATTGATTTTGTATTTTTTTATATAACATTCTAAACAACATTATTTTTATTTGATACATTTTATGTTAAAACTCCCCCTTCTATATTTTGAATTCTGTACATGGAGTTCTAAGACCAGCTTGAGTTGAATTACAATGCAGACTAGAGCGTGCAGACCAGAATATTATATTTTTTAATCAAAACATGGATTTTTTTTGTATTTCTCTCTCTCTCTACAATCATACTTTTTCAAATACTGTTAACAAGATACTGTTAGGGAAGGGGGTAGGGGGAGGGTGGCAAGTAATGTATTTTAACGTCGCATAAAGTATATCTCTGTTTAGCTGTGAAAAAGTTTGACTAAACCTCGATGTAATCAAATGTGTGTTTTTAATATATGTATCAATGTAGCTTTGACTTAACTCTTCAACATGGTTCCATTCCCTATTCTTAACCATTAAAACATACTAATAAACAAATTTTATATTTGCAAATGTATGATTTTAATATACTTTCATATGTAAATCATATTTGTAGAGATGAGATTTCCCGTACATAAATATCTTTACGGTTTCTGAAATATTGAAAACTAAAACTGTATTCACGATATAAACATTGCCATTCGTTGATCGAATTTGCATTTTTCAATTTAACTCAAATCGTAAATAAAATGGTTTTTTTAAATCTTACTATAACGAATATCTTTATTATGGTTAAATTATTATTACTAAACCTCTTTATAGATGTGGGTATTAGAATCTGAAATTTAGCTATCTGTGTGTGTATAGGATTTTAAAACAAATAATATCTTAAAAGTTATGTCTTAAAAATCTATTTCAGATATGATAAAACTATATCTTATTTATTTTTATATGTAATAATAATAATATCTCAGGATTTTCACCAAATTTCTTATAATATGTATTTAACAGAATATTATATTTATCATAAATAAGACCTGAAGATGGCTTAGCATCACTAATCAAAAGACGAAACGTGTCATCATAGAAGACAAAGATAATATCAAATAAGGAGAAGAGAATAGCAAAAAGAAGATATAATTTTATCATTTATTAGGGTCTACTCTTTACCAAATTAATATAAACATATTATTATGTTTTGTAAACAGAAGAATATTTCTATAATTTTTATTTTATAAAGTTAAAAATGTTATTACCCTCCCCTTTAAAAAAAATTATAACTTTTAGCCTCAAAGTTGATAATGGATTAATCTAAAGGCTAATAGTGAGAAAGGTAGGCTTAGCGAAAGTGTACCCACATTAACTTAGAGAGGGGATAAGAAAATCACAGTGATAAAATGTAGTTATACAAAACTACCATCCTCACTTGACCATGATTTGAACCTCGACCGGAAACTATCCGATAAATAATATTCTTCAAACTTGTCACGTGAACAACCTTTCGATCACAATCAATGGAGAATCCAAACCTGTGGTCACGCTGTCTAAGGCGTCAAACATGAATTATGATTTACATAGGAATTGCCCCAGCCGTGGAGATAAAGGTTTGAATCCCCGTGATATTACTCTAAAGAGGAAAGGATGAGTAAGGAAGCATTTTAGAGGTTCGCGTGGAAAGAGAGTGGAAAACCATTTGGGGGAAAAAAAAACATCAGTTCACCCGACCGATATTCGAACCTCGATCTCACCGTCCTCGGCAGTCAAGCTCAAAACGGAACAAGGGCGTTAGCTAACTATGACACCGAGTCGGGTGATTGATAGTGAAGGTGGTTAAATAGTTCCTCCATTCATGTATCCAATCTTTAAGTGTGGCCAACCTATTAAAAGTGAATGTTTACGATTACTCAAAAGTTTCTTGGTAATGTTTATAGCCCCGTTGGGTTAACTTGAGCAAGTGTTTGAGGTTCAGATTTGTAACTGTTGCTTGTAGGCGTGCTGGAAGTTATTGTGCGCGCGGGGGCGCGTCGTAACGAGCTCGGCAAACTAATTAACGGAAAGTTTAATTTGGTACGGCCGTGCAAGGAGAATAGATGAGCATAGATGAGATGTTTGTTACAAACATTTACTCCTCCAATGTTTGGTTTAAATGCATCGACTGTGTTTCCTTGACGACAAACATTTGTACTTAAACTTCAATTTAGAACCCTGTACTATAAACCTGTGTTAATCAAACTGCTGTGCGCGTACCCCGGGAGGTACTCGGAGGTTTTCAGAGGGTAAGCGACGTACCAGAGTTTTATTAGTAATATTTTCTACTATATTATATAAAGAAAAGGTATTATAATCGTGGAAAATGGTTAATTAGGATGAATCTTTACGTTTTATGTGACCCCATACACAAAAAAAAAATTAATTTTACAATTCTGCCCGTCCTCATATTTTTCTCTCGGTCCGTCTTTCCTTGGGCCTAGATCCAAAATGGTTGGAATGAATTTTGTTCAATATTTATAATTTATATGTGCTATGGATTGCAGCCTTAAACTATCAGGTCAACTAAAATAGTTTAACTAAATAATTTGTTACATCTGTTACCGTTTCCAGCCTATGGCCTTGTTCAGATTTTTATTCAAGCCATATATTTCCCTCTGCCGCCTTTATAGGCCTATTTTAGCTTCATATTCCTTATAATCTAACTTAAGACTAGGACAGGCACAACGTCCAGTCCCCAGTCATTAATTCATTAATGGGAAAGGGTGAACACACATTTCACTAATGAATTTTTTTTTGACCATGCCAGGAATCAAACCTGGGACCTTTAGCTCAGTAGATAGTATCGACTGAGATAAGGAGTCGGATATGTTATTACATTACAATGGCAATTTAATCGTAAAATTAAGAAACACAATTCTCATTGTATTAGGTTAACCTATTCTAATAGACCTAATATCTTAAGGCTACAAACTGAAAATCTATTCAATTAGTTTTGACTGGAGATTTGCATTTTTCTTGATAGTTTATTTCATCCTCATTTTTTACCTCTTAAAATTTTACAATGTGTATATGACAGGCAATATAATGATATATAATACACACTAAAATGATGATATACTTGGGGAAATTATTATTACTATTCTTTTAAATGTTGAACACTTTGAAATCATCCACACTGAGGTTAGTTATTCCATTACTGAGGTGAGTTGCAGGATTTAATGTGTATATTTATAGCAAAAGTATATCTGTGGGATGGATTATATCTATATTTTCAAAGTGTAAATAAACGTGTAAACAACGAGTAACTATAGTTTATAAATGTGGCAATTTTTTCTTTTAAATAAAAGTACTTTAGAGTTCAGTACTTGATTTCAAACTTGTCATTTTTGTTCTAAAGTGTAATGACATTTACAATTACCCATGCATAGCAAGATAAAAATACTTAGGGAGTAAAAAAAAACATAGTGAATAATCTTATTCACTTAAATATACATTTTTTCTTCATTTGGGTTATCTTATAACTAAAAATAATTGGAAGAGTCCAGAAACATGACAGCAACTTGTCAGATGGAAATATGTATGTCTGTCATGACAAATTAATAAATCGTGAAAGATTTGTGAGTCTCAAAAAAATGGATGCCCTAAATAAGTATAGAATAATAGATATACACATGTCACTTTTTCAAGTGACTAGAAAATTATACTTCAAATATTAAAATTAAATAAATAGAATTTTTTTTTAGAAAAAAACTAGGTCTAATAATTCAAGCCTAAATAGAATTTTTAATATATATATGACATAGTGTGCTATACGGCTACTGCCTTTCATGTGATGTGTGGACTAGTCATAGGGTGTGCATAAAATTAATCTCCTCTTGGGTTAGACCTTCCTTATATGTGAACAATATCCGCAACCGGAATAATACGGGAACTAAACCCTGTATACTTAATGTAATATCAAATCCATATCCTACCAGAACTTGTCCTACAACTCACAGTCAGTTCAGTCAATGTTTATTATAAATATATGACACAGATTTAATAAAAACTATGGTTTTTAACAGGTAGTAGTTCATCGATAAATATTCTTATCAAAAATTGACCTTCTGGTTTTCAACTACGGTATGAACAAAACTCATGCAATGAACACTTACATTTTAAATTTAAAATATTTTTCTCTCTGATTCCAGTAATAGTCATTCAAACGCTGTTCCAAACATCAACATCTAATTTCAGTCCATACTGTACTGCTAACACAATAAACAAACAAATAGAAATTTAAATATAAATTTATTTTGAATTTTAATTTTTGGTCCACATAGGGGGAAAGTTGATAGCAATCAAGTGGGCGATAACAATTATCAAATTCTCTTACAGTAAAATATTGATGTTTTGACAAAGTAGTTTTCCTCGATTACACGTACTGTACAAAGGAAATTTTTTTTAAAATTTCGATAATATACGTGCACTTTCTAAATGCAGTTTTTTTATGAATTTGTCATATTTGACCTTGAAAGATGCAGTATCCAGTTCGGTCACCCCTGTATGTAGACTTTTAACCGCTCTGTGGGAACAGAACGTTACCCAGGATATACCTTGGAGGTTGTCTACACGTCGTACCCGCAGTGAGATGACGTCATGATGGATATTATGAAGGTGTGAAGCCAGTGGATATTTTAAACCTAACTTACCATACCATGGTGAGCATAGGAACAATTCCCTTATAGAGAGAATACTTATTGGACCGCCGGGAATCGAACTCGGGACCTCTAGATCAGTATCCAGGGGGACTGACCACCAATCAAAGAGGCTGGTTATTGCAGGTTTATATTGTCACATGATATACAGTAGCCCCATGACTTCTTTGGTGCTGACTGACAGTTCACAGCTGACTTCTGACAGTCAACATTTAGGTATATACATAAATTTTAACTGTCAGAAGTGACAGCTGCTAAACACATGTTTTTTTGCAGATTATATGGTTCAGCGTAGGGATACATAATTTGGTCTGGTAGCTTTTCAAAGCCGTCAGCTGTCAGTCAGCACCAAAGAAGCCATGGGGCTACTGTAGCTATGGATATTAGCTTAGTCATTTAAAAACACCCGTTGATGAAAATTAGTTCTCTTACTATTTTATTATTTAAAAAATAAAATAGTCTGTAAATGTGGACATGCGGTATAAGGCGTTATTATCAAAATATACTGTTTTGCCGATGACCTGGAGGTATAAATTTGAATCTCTCCCGGATGTAGTTTGATGATTCCACATGTGATGTATCAACGTAATTTTCCCAAACTATATCTATGTTAATATGGATTCATTTACTCTCATATAGGCTACTTCTAATAATCCTTAATCCTTATAATATATAATTAATGACCAGGATCGTATGGAACTAGTTTTGTATACGTGGTCATGGACCCCTCTAGGGGGGTTCCATAAAATTCCTAGGGGTGTAAGAACCCAAACCCCCTTTTCCTATGGATTTGTTAATAACCATGGCAGTAATCTAAACAATGACAAATTAATACTAAAATTTAAATCTGATTATTTTTATTGTTTTGATACGTTCACGTTAATAAATGCTAATATAGTTGAGGATATTTTTAGTATTTTTGAAGCTTCATAAGCACCATTTTAATAAGAAATAGATGGTGCCTTTAATATAACTTGTGAAACATGTAATTTCAATCTAAATATATTCTAGAGACATAATAAATATAAATGGTGGCTGAAAAAGAGACAGTAAAGAGCATCATTTAAAATAAATTATCATATTATCCATTATTTAAATAGAAGTAAATAAAGAAATATAATGTAGAGCACTTAAATAACTATACTAATGTTAGGGGAATTTCTTATATAACTCTCTGACCCCCTTTTGTTATAGAAATCAAATTTGGCAAATCTAGATATTGTATTACGGGTAGCACGACCAAGAGGGCTAAGCTTGTAAGAGAGGAGGGTAACAAATAACACCCACTCCCGTGACCAAATGGTCTAAGGCGTCACTCTCGCAATAGACTGGACCGCCGATGGTAGGGAGATCGGCGTTCAAATCCCGATCACGTGTATAGATGGTATTTTTTTATTTAATGGTTTTCTAAAATTCTCCCTACGGAAAAGAAGGTACACTTCATCTATATACAACCTACCTCATCTTTAACACACTAGAGTAATTAGTATATAGGGACCCGCTTCGGTGGCCCCGTGGTCTAACGCGCTATTCTTGTAGTAGGCTAGACTGCCGATGACAGGGAGATCGAGGTTCGAATCTCGGTCGGGTGTACTGAAAAAAGTTTTTCCAAATTGGATCTCCACTATTCCTCTACTGAAATGCGGGTACACTTCCTAAAATATAACCTTCCGTATCCCAAAAACTATTAGCTTAATTAGTACATAAGCGTATGATCTGAACGGGTAGTAAATTACGGTGCTAAAAAAATATCCAGAGGCCCGATAAAGGACATAAATACTGTACTGACACGTTCAAGGGCGAAATCTACAAGAAAGGTTGGTATTGACGGTATCAAAATATATAAAAATAATAATAGGTTGAAGAGTCGACTATATCTTCAACAAACAAAATCAAGTTTATCGTTTCGAGAACATAAATACAGTAGTTGGAATAAATATAGAGTTTGATGATCCCTTGATTTAATACAAAGTAACTTTCAGATCATTAACAAGACGCCTTGAGGGCCGATTTTCTTTGAGCTAAATCTCAAATAATGGGTACGAGAGGCAGGAGGGGGAGGGGGCTGTCTCTCAGCCACTACTAGAATCTTGTGTAAACCAGAAGCCAATTAGGTGTGCAAAACTTGTCGGAAACAAGACATCATAACGGGGAAGAATTTTGAAAATAATCTGGTGAATAACAGGATGATGGCAAAGCTACTGACGTATTCTCCGATATCAAACAAGAAGACTGGGAAGAAATATCCCACTCTTTTCCCCATACTGTATCAACTTACAGCCTGAAATTGCTTGGACGCAAACAGGTGTTTCAGTCCAAGAATCGTCTAAGTGACTGACAACATTCTTAATTTAATAGGATGACCGTTGTTTGAAAACTTTAATCTCATGGTTCCATAATTCTCTCATAGATTCTGCTCCTTTAACTAAAAATGGACATATTTATTCAAAACTCGTCAGTTATGTGAAACAAAATAATAAACATTGACACACTCCACTAAAGACAATATTTGAAATAATATACATCGTTATAGAAATACTGAGAAAAGATGGACGGATCCGTCCACCAAAGAGCATAACAACAATTAACCAGAACTCAAATTAAAAAATAAATTTGTCAATAGCTCAGAAATTATTGGTTTTATAAACATATATTTCAAATAAAAGTATTAACATTTTTATAGTTCTACAACTTTGCAATGGTAAGATATTTAATATATCATAGAGTTACGGAGATATTGTCAAATTGGTGATATACATTTATGTAAAATACCCTCTAATACATTTTCCCGGTAAAATTAAATGCACCGTTTTATTTGTGATTTTAAACATTGCCTAGATACGGATTTTAATCAAAATCATCATATATAATTTAGAGATAATTGATATTTTCTTCCCTTGGTTAGCTAACGCGCTAGTTTCGTCTTGAGCTAGACTGCTGAGGACGGGGAGATCGAGGTTTGAATCTCGCTCAGGTGAATTGGGGGTGGTTTTTCTAAATAGTTTTCCACTCTCCCTCCCCACAAATGTGGATTCACTTCCTCTATATTCAACCTTCCTAATTCCTAACCCATTAGCGTAGTTAGTATTTAAACGTATAACCCGAACGGGTAAGACAGGGTGCTAAGTATTATTATTATCATTATTATTACTAAACTACCCTTAAATTTATGGTTGGATATCTAATTCCAAATCATTCTCGGGGTAACTTTATAAAAACGGCAGGTACCAAAATTTAGCCCGATCAATAAAATGGTTCAGACTCTAGGTCTAGATACAGACAGACAATTTTTGTATTTTCAAGGTCCCCGTTTTACCCCTGAGAATATCGTAAATCCTTAACTGATAGTAATGATTAATTTGACAGATTCCAACCTCTCTTTATGAGGCTTCGTAACTTGGGACACAATCACCTCGAGTCAAGAGTAAATACCCCCCACCTTTTCACCCCCTTTGTACACTCCCCCTCCCACGCCGTGTAATGGCCAGCAGTTAGCGTGACCTGTAGTCATCAAGTCACCCCCTCGCAAGCCAATCAGGACCGCCCCCTAACTCTCCTGGTTATTTGAAGGGTTGTGGGTAGTAGGACAGGGGGCGGAAAGGGGGTTCACCGCTTCCGTTCGCAGTGCCGACCAGAAATCAAAACACTTTTTTTTTTGTTCTAACACGTTCGCGTTCATTCGAATAGAGAGCATGTCGGGAAATAAACTGGTCTTCACGCATATCAGAACCGTGGTATTGTAATAATATTAATGATCCAAGATAACATAATGCTTGCGTAAGATCTAAAATTACCATTCACTTGTTTTTATTCAGGTTGGGACACTGCTTGTGATTCCTCCGCCCCCCTCCCTGTATTAGATATCGGAGTTTTTTCTTAACTTACCTTAACAAGTTGATCAGTAAAATTTAATTGAACATTGGAAGAAAAGAAACATGTCCACTGAGGCCATTTATTTTCAGATTAGTCAGATGTGCTAACCAATTGCCTAATACCTCCACCAGATTTTATTTTAATCAAAACAAATAGATATTTCGTAATTCTTTTGACATTGAAGCCAGATTTTCTCAAAATACGAAATGAATTGAAAGATCTTCAACATAAATATGTAAAATAAGTTTTAAATGTTTATAAACTTTGAAAATGAGTTCGTATAGTCATTGTATCTTTTTTAGCTATGATTATTACTATAAGGTGTTCTGTCTCGTGACAGGTCCATTCCTTTTGTCAGTGATCTCAGACCCCCATTGTACCCTGTCCTCTGCCTCTTCCTGTTTTACTTTGAATCCTCCTTCTTCCTAAGCTCTTCTTTGTCTCAACCTTTCCTTCTATGATTTTATATGCGTTTTATTATAAATTGAAATTCTATAGCCAATTATTAATTATTTGACTATGTTTTAAACTTAATTTTTGTGTCAACTTTACCTATCAACAAGCCCTACTCAACTATTTCTAATTGTGCCATTAATTAAGCAAACTGTACTATTGTTTAGAAAAAAGATTGTAAGCAGCATTTATTAAATTTATAGCTCAAACTATATTTAGGTAACATATTTTTGAGGAGTTAAAAAAAATAGTTTATACAACTCTCATAACAGTATCTTCATGACAATTTAAAATAAAGATGTTAGACTTGAAATATGTAAACCGCTTTGATTTCTGAAAATTATACTCAGAATCCTCCAACCAGTGCTAAACATAATAATGTTGAATAAATAAGTGAGAAAAATGTATTTAATTCAACGTATCATATTAATTAAATGTTCTTGGTATTTTATTTTAGTTTTCATTATATTTTTTGGTCACTTTAAAGTTAAGTCTAGCTTTTTACTAAAGTATAATGTGACCTCCTCGTCAACAGAGGAATATACCTCTACAAAGACATCTCCAGGAGGATTAACACATTCAAAGCGGTTTAGCTCTCTCCGTTTTTTATTCAAAAAATATGTAATTAACGTCAGGATATCACTTATATACAACTCGTTGTATAAACTACGCAATAATAGTCGCTACGAGTAGGTATTAGCTACCGGGATTAGCAAGGGTCTAGTAGATCGTGGTTCTATATCTCACCAGAAGTTATAAAGCTAATTTTCCGATAGCGCGCTGACTAGTAGCTAGAAGGCCGGAGTTCTATAATTTACTAAGACAGTTAACGTTTAGTGCCTATGTTTTAGCTTGCTTAAACCTTACCCAGAAAGGAGCAGTCCTATATTTCAATGATACCATCAATGTTAAATGTGTGCTCTTAGAAACTTCTAGCTCAGAATAGGGCACTATATCCGTGCGGATAAATATGTTTTTATATCGCTAGATTTCCCTACATGTATTTATTTACTGAAGTGTGAATATAGTAACCATTAGAATAATATATTTTGTTGTTTGAGCTGAACTAGAATTCTTGATATTTTAGTTTGATTAAGGAATGTTTATAATTTTAAAAATTAAATCATTTCTAAGATAGATGGTTTCTAGCAATAAATACATAAAATTATGCATAAAATACTTTATGCGAATACAGATTTTTAAGAAAACAACTTAGTGAGCTAGAATGATGAATTTGGAAACAAAAAAGAAACAAAAATATCAACTTTTCACAGAAAGTATTCATTCAAGAGCTGTGGAGTTTATTTGTATTCTCGTAATTCTAGTAATTCTATGAACATTAGACCTCACTTCCTCCATGTTATTATCGTTACTACAGTCTTACTAGTAGTTCTGTGAACAGTAGACCTCCCTCCATGTTATTATCGTTACTACAGTCTTACTAGTAGTT
>CABFWO010000743.1:87446-120751 GCA_902155825.1 Timema genevievae
ACACACACACACACACACACACACACACAAACAAAACCAAGAGAAAGAAAAAATAATGAAGAAATCACACAATACGAGAGAACGTAGAGTTACTAACTTCAATCGTTTGTTCTTTTATTAACTGCAACAAATCGAAGGAAAGGGAGAACAAATTATAGTAGAAACGTAAGTACGATAACAGCTAAACATGAGGTACGGTTGAAAAAGTAAAAAAAAAGTGAAGAGTTATAGACCATTTATCAGGAAGGTGATATGTTAGTAGCGTGTGTACACAGCGATATCACTAATGTGATTCCGCACACAATTCCACTCTTATGTGTCGTTCTCTGTTTGTCGCCCTGATTAATGGGAGTGCATTTGCACACACAAAAAAAAAAATTAAGGAAAATTTGGTATTTGTGTTCTTAATGTCATTCTACAGTGAGAATTACCAAGATTTTTTTCAGTACATAGCATCTTGGTGGCAGGAGGGTTAGTTTGAATCGGCCCATTACAGCAACACTGACCAGGCAAGGAAGCCGGTGTCCGCTTTGCTTTAGTGTGTCATTAGTTGAGATTTTCTGACCCTTTGCTTCGACCTGGTGTATTTATATTCCGCTAATCGGTGCTGTCTTTACAATCGATACAGTAAAAACTGTAAAATTCCATGAAATAGGCATTTCAAATCTATATTTTCAATGATCAATTCAGACACATTAGTAAAATTAATTGGGTGTTAAAAACTATCAAATAAAACATAACTATCCCATTTGATTGTTGCAATTCATTGATAAAAGAAAATAAAACACTTTAAAAAACCAAATTATAAAAATATATTATTTTTTGAAGAGGGACAAAATATGTTGAAAGGTTAGTAATTGTTTTTAAAATCAATTTCAACTTATTTTATCTACTATGAACGCCATATTACTAACGCTAATGTTGATAAATCTTCCTCGGGCTGTAAGCATATATATATTATTTAAAAAAAATTAAAATATGTTTACATCGTGTTGTACTCTCATAATTGGCACACTGACGCTGGTAAATGTATTTCCAAGTTGTACTATTTCACCAGCGGCGCTACCAGTGGGGCTACTGGTAAACATCACCAGCTTTATACAAAGAGTTCAGGAAATATAACTCGAACGAAAGCATTAGATAAAATTTCCCTAAATATTTTATTGAATATCTAAACCTCATATGTGGGCACTCGGACTGAACGTCAGACCGGTTTGTCGGGGTGATAGGGAAGTCAGGGTTCGAGTCTAGGTTAGGTGTACTGAGGATATTTATCCCCTCTAAATTATTTTCTACACCCGTTCACGCAAATGCGGGTATATTTAATTTAAATTCTACCTTCCTCGTTCCTACTGGGCTGGAGCTGTTGGTCATTTGGTCCACCAAGCGCTCGTTCTAAAGGGTGAGTTCAGTTGAAAAGATGTGTTCGTTCCAGTCAACAAACGAGAGAATAGCCAGCGAGAGCAAGGAAAGTGGAATTTATTCGATATAAAATTGTGATAGAAGTAGCTTACCTAGTCCAGATGAGGTTCACTGACAGTGAAGGCCTACCTTGTGGTTTTCTGGGTTTAGAGTGAGAAGGAATTGGGGAAACAAGGGGCTAACTCAGTGGCGTCTTTCAAATTATTGTTGTGGTTTCTTGATAAAGGAGGCCACTTTAGGGCCTGTAACACCGAATCACACCGGAACAACGAATTGTGCTGAAATTAGTGCACCCATTATGGTAGACACCCTATTGGTACTGAAAACCGTGCATAACTGAACTGCACACTCTCCAAAGACAAAAGAGCTTCCCCCTCCCCTTCAACTCTCAAAAACGGAAGGAAACCCTCAAAAATGGCGGGACTCTCTCCAAAACCGTGGGAAATGTACAACGAACAAACATCAAATATAAAAACCAATATAAAATAAGCACTATATCAAAGAAACTATGTTAAACAAATTATTACAAACAAGCTACTTTACAATATTAATTATATCCAGTTCAGATTGAACAAGATGCGACCGGGAATAACATCAGAAGACTCTGCAGCCATCGAGAGGAAAGAACCTATAAATTAGGTTAAGTTAGTTTTTAGTCTTTCTTTTCTTTGTATTTTGGTTACCGTAAGTTAGTTTTTAGTCTTTGTTTTAGTTTCTTTATATTTAGGCTAAGTTAGTTTTAGGTCCATACGGGTGGTGGTTTAGGCTAGAAGTAGGTGGAGCGAGATCTCAGATAGGGCGCCTCCCCAGGTGGTGGATAGGGGGATGTTCGCCACCACTGGAGTTTTCACTGACTCTGGGGACTATTAGATCCAGAGGTCGGCGGGACAGTCAGCGGAGTAGAGTACTGGGGGAGTAAAATACCCGAGGTGGACCAACTAGTAGGACCAAAACTATTTAGTAGGATTATAAGGACAGTTAGATTAGGTGCAAATTACATAACTTAATTATTGTTTAAAAATTAGATATTGTATAATAGATGATGTAAACAAAAATATGTAAGTAGATTTAGGTCCCGAACTATACTCTAGGTGTCGGGATAAATGGAAATTTAATAAATAAATATCTCTTCTTCCTTGTTCCCTACCTTATTTGCGTCAATTTGTGGATAACCCTACAGGTTGTAAGAAACAGTGCACACACACACACACACACACAACACACTCACATATATGAATGTTTCCGGTTCTGTCCACCCTGTTCGGTTACTAGGCAACGCTCGGCTTACTCTCTCCTACCTTCGGTTGCGTTTATATTCATCCGCCGCTACAAATTGATTCCATATATAGAAAGAAGCCCCGTCCCAAATTGAGCGGCAGGGCAAAGGGATTCCCACAATTTGTATCTGAGCGAGCAGATACCAGAGGCTCAGGGACGAGCTGGATTGGTTATCTAAGGTGAAGGGGGATTTCACGAATATAAGAAAATAGGCTCAGGGATCTTAAATAGCCCGTCTCGCCCTACATATAGCACCTAGCTTAAGGACATTGTTTACCTGTGACGTCACTGTAGGGTTGGATAGGATCTCCCATGTTAATGTGTTTAAGTTCTATTCGGTGAATTTTAAAGATATAATATTGGAAAAAAACACATAAATACTTCAATAATTCTAAAAATAGTATTACACAGTCAATCACAACTTTTTTTTATTTCAACGTAGTTTTTTTTAACGCATTTTAGTTTAGTCAAGGAAAAAACCCAGTAGGATTCTTCCTGACAGGAGGTGTATTAAAACATTCCATTGAAGCTTATTTCTATCTTGAGTAAGAAGCAACAAAAAAAAAGTTAATTTTGAAATATTAGTTAATGTTTGTCAAGGCACAAATAGTAAAGTGAGTGTTTACACTCGTATGTTGAAGTTCTAGGGGAAGTTTTATCAGTAAATAAACAAAAGACCTTGCAGGGTGAATTACTCATTTTACTCCCTCTCTTTCTAATTCGTACATTGGCGTCTAAGTTGTAATATTGCTTAGAGTGCTTAGGTGCGCCAAGTTAAGATGAAACCCAATCCACTAAATAGATTTGAAACATCCAAGTATCCAAAGTGGTTAAGTAAGAAATAGTTGCTTCGGTGGACCCAGAGTCTAGGGCGTGACTCTCGCTGAAGACTGGATTGACGGTGACAGGCATATTGGAGTTAAGAGTCCCGGAGAAAAAAGGTGTTACTGAATATAAAGAGTTTTCTACGATTTAGAAAAAATATATAAATAAACTGTACTGCAAGGAAAATGGACCAGAGAGCCTGGAGATTGAAGCAGAAGACGAGGGAAAGGAATACGAAAAGAGACCCATCATTTTAAAGAGTGGAGTGGAGAGATCCATGAAGGACATGCGAAGAAGGAAAGCTGCTGGAGATGATGACATACCAGCTTAACATCTGAAGGAACTGGGAAACAACGGATTAATGGCTCTCACAAAACTTATAAAGAGGATCTACGAAACAGGAAAATGGCCAAAGGACTTTCTATACCTAGCCATTGTGGCACTAAAGAAGAAAAAACAAGCCAAGAAATGCAGTGACCACAGGATTATTAGCCTCGTAACTCATGTGGGGAAGATAATAACAAGAATACTCAACAGGCGACTAGAACAGAAACTCGAAAGTGTGATGGAAGGAGAACAATTTGGATTCTGAATAGAAAAAGGAGCCAACTATATCATCTGGATGCTGAGAATAATTTCAGAGAGAGAGAGAGAGTTCTGGAAGTCAAGGAAGAGGTCTACATTAGTTTCATTGACTGGCAAATTTCGTTCGATATTGTGAAGTGGAAGAAACTGATGGAGAAACTCAAGAGGATCTATTAACTGGTGGTACGGAAGGCTGATTGCAGGCCTGTATCTGTGACAGCGAGTGGAGGTGAGGCTGAATGATGGCGAGACAAACAGCTTAGATCTGGCAGAGGAGTGAGGTAGGAATGCTGTTTGTCACCCAGTATGTTCAACTTGTGTGGAGAGTAGCTGGTGAAGGAAGCCCTGGAAAGACGTGGCGATTTAACGATGGGAGGACACGTCATCAACACAATAAAATATGCAGATGAGCTATCATTTTTGGCCAAAAATAAAGAAGAGTATAAGGACATGATGGACTGGCTGGTGGAGATAGGGAGAAGATATAGAATGGAAATCAACATTGAGAAGTTAAAAGTGATGGTTATTTAAAAAATTAAGGGCCGTTGAAAATCAAAATTGGAAAACAAGAGTTGGAAAACATATAGCAGCCTAAGTACTTGGGAGGTCTGCTGACAAAGGATACTTTATGCACTTAGGAAATAAGGTCGAGTATCGCTATAGACAAGGAAGTTTTAATTCAACTAGTTGAGTTTTAAACTGAGGAAGAAACTGATGAAATGCTACGTTTGGAGCGTTTCGCTGTATGGAGCAGAAATATGGACTCTCAGGAAGATGGAAAATAACTACTTGGAATAATGGGAGCGTTTCGCTGTATGGAGCAGAAACATGAACTCTCAGGAAGATGGAAAAGAAATACTTGGAGAGCTTTGAAATATCGTGCTGGAGAAAACTTGAGCAGATCAGGTAGACCAACAGGATGACATACGAAGTCCTAAACCGAGTGAATGAAAAGAGAACCATTTTGAATGAGATCCTTCGGTACAAAGCAGACTGTATTGGACACAACTCTAGGAGTAACTGTCTTCTGCACGTCATATAAGGAAAGAGAAGTTTAGGAAGAGGGAGGATTCAAAAATTGGATGACTTGGAGGGAAGAAGAAAATTCTGGGCTTAGAAGGTGGAGGCAGAGGACAGGGTGCATTGGCTGTCTTAGTTCACTGACAAAAATAATTAACCTGTCATAAGACATAACACCCGAAACATAGTGAATAGTGCATAATGGTTGATTAAACATTAACTTGAGATTCATCATGCATGAACCTTAGCATAGACAACCCCTAGACTAGAGAAGTATCAGCCAATGAGAATACGAGAAGAGCCAGTTAAAACAGCCAGTATACACAGCAGAAGGAAAATATAAACTGCTTATATTTGCAATTTGTCTTGTAGTAGTAAAGACTTGTTTGTCATTAACAAATTTCCTTTGTTTCAGTGGTAATTATTAAGATTGTAAATATGATTGAAAATAGAGGGAATTCTCGAGTTTGTTATTGAGAAGTAGGTCTACCATAATATTAATGACAATAATAAAATCAGAACCCGTATGAATCCTACTTAAATTAGATTAATTTTAAGTTTTAAAATATACGATTAAATGAACTTTTTTTTACGAGAAGAATTTTAAAAGAAGTATTTTTAGAGATCTTATTTACAAGATAAACAATGGTTAAGGTCAAATTATATAAATAAAAAAATCATCCCATTGGAATAAGACTTTAATAATAATTAGGTTTCAATGTTAACGGTTATATTTTTATTTTGAATTGTAAACTGTTAGCTTTCCATTATTATTAACACCTGAATCTAGATCCACTGTTACTGTGAATTTACTCATACAACTGAGAAACTAGATCAAAACTGAAATGTGGTCACGTGACGTGTCTTAAACCAATCACAAGAAATCAGCGTGAATTGCGTTGGTCACTCTATCCTAGTAAAATCCATCTACTACCAGGGGAATTTCCCACCTTAAATATATGGTTTGAAACACAACGGCCAGACCCCATATAGTAATTCACAGGCTTAGGGTAAGAATCTATCATCCTAACTTCATGGTGATTCATTTTAAGGCCTACCGAGGGAATAGGGCCCGGTTCTGAAATTATTATTCCTAAGAAAAAGCCAGTTTTGTTTTTAATCTCCTGAATTGGTGGACACACAGATTAGGGCGTAAGTGTTGTTTGTTTTGGTTTGCCAGTGAAAGGTAGGTTAAGGATCGAATCTCGGCTGAATGTACGTTGGATGATTTTCTCTAATTGATTTACTAGTATTCCACCATATAAATGCTCTTTTAATTCTTCTAGAACAATACTTTCTTTAATACCTACCACCATCAGAGTTTTTTTGGTCACCATCTCTTACTACCCGTTCAGTTTATACGTATATTTACCCATTATGCTAAAGTGCTAAGGATGAGGAATGTTGGATTTATAAGAAGTGTATCAGCGTTTAAATGAAGGTAGAGTGTAAAATCATTTTGGAAAGATCACTCTCAGTACACCTCTACCAAGATTTGAACCACGATATCCCCAGTCTATCGCGGGAGTGACGTCTTAAACTCATCACCAGTGTAAATATGCAGATATCCCGGCCGGGTAGTAAGACGCGGTGCACAGGAAACTACTAATTAATTACCGCTCTATCTTGGTGAGCTAGTGGCCGACACGAACAGGAACATGTCTGTCTTGAAATAAACGATAAGAGAGAATAACATCGGGTGGAAAAGTTTGCTCCGACTCGTCAATATCCTGACTACTCAAATCCAAATAAAAAAACAACTGGTTGTTGGTTCATCGATATTCTGCCGTCCTTTCCTCTATTTTTCCACGGAAGCGAGGGTATCGTAGCTGCCCTAATTTAGTCCGATACCACGCTCACCTCACCACCGGCGCATCATTCCTCAACCCTCCCACCCCCCAACCTTCTATCAACCCCAACAACCCCTCCAAGACTTCAGGGAGCCAAGATATTAATAAGAAAGTTTGTTCTTCCCAAGTCCACACAGAATGGAACTTTAAGGATTAAAAGTTTTCTTAGAAACCAAAACGGTAAAGTTAAGGGTAATGGTTTTACGTCCCAATTTGGGTAGCGACCCTTCTCTAACCTTGATTTAAAAACCAACTTTTAATGTAACTTTACATTCATCTTCCTTTACACTCTTTTAGTTATTTTATTCTGTCAGTTTTTATCTTTCGTAAGACGAGTGTTTATCTTTTTGAGGTAGATTTGAATAAAGATTTGAACGTTTATTCTAACAAGACAGGGGAGCAATTATAGTATTAAATAATTTTCTAATAGACCGTAAACAAAGTCACCTGTCGACACTCACCAGTTATAATCTATCTATATTAAAAAATAAAGAGTATGATAATCTGTAGGCTATGAGCGTTGCGCGATATCGGTTCAGATTTGAAAATGAGTAGCCCCTCTGCAAGAAAATGTGCACTTCAAAGCCGGAAATTCAAATTTTCGATTACATTTTTTAAAATTTACTTAAACTGGGCTGGAATAAATAAAATAAAGATTTTTTATGTCTATTTGAAACAAAAAACGCCATACTTTATTTGGTATTTTTTTTAAAGTTTTTTTAAAATCTAATACTGTTTCCAGCCTCTGGCCTGGGTCAGTTTTTTTATTCAAGCCATATTTTTTCCACTACCAGCTCGCTAGGCCTGTCGTAGCTCCATCTTCCTTATAATATAATTCAAGACTAGGACAGGAACCACATCCAGTTACCAGCCGTGGATTTACCAACGTGAAAGATTAAACCTACACTCCACCAATAATACATTTTTCGGCCATGCTGTGAACCGAACCCGGGACACTTAGCTCAGTAGACAGACACGCTAACGGCTGAGCTAAGGTACTTTAGTGCTATTATTAAATAACAAATAAAATATTTATGGGACACGCAAATCCTTAAATACCTCTAATACCACGGTATCAAAGAGATTTTAGGTTCATTAATATTTCAAAAATTATCTCATATAAAATGATTAAAATCTTGACTTGGTGTAACAATTTTAAGCAATTTGGTAAAAATAATTATATATATTTGTGTAGTTGGGAGGGTAACAAAGTCACAAAAATGGACAAAGCTGTATTAATATAATTAATTTACAAAAGAAAAAAAACGCTTTCGTTATTGTTCATGACGTAATAGACATGACAAACAAAATATAATTTGTCATTGGCACCAAGCCAATTTTTAATTTTCCATTTTAAGTATTTTCACCTTAAAAATAATATATTTATAATTTAAGATAAAGATTCGAGAATATACAAATTTTGATTTAAGATCCGAAAGAAAATTTGAAGATTTTGATTTGAGAGATATAAAACTCGAACCAACTCTAAAATAAACCAACCCAGGAGGATTGGATGACCAGACGATTTCATCAATGTCGGGAGATCTTAGAGTTCTGGTTTGGAGAAATTTTGAATGGGAAAGTTAAATTTAGAGCTCTGCGTTTAAAATGTCTAAATACAAGATTGCGAAGGGAAGAGGGAGAACTTATTACATCATCGCGACCCCTCGGATAGAGAAAATAATATAATCCTCTAAAAGAAAATGTGTACGATATTTTAATGGATATCGACGTTTCATCACTCACTGAAACCGAAATGTGTTTTTTCAATACCGTATGTCGGTTACTGAGAATAGAGTCAAAAACATTTCACCGATAAGACAAAAACTTGGTATCCAGGGTTTATATAAGATTCCATAGAGCGGCTTTTGGTATTATTTGTCCAAACCTAAAATCAAGGGTAGTTTACCTACGGGAGAAAAATGAAAAGAGCAATTTTTCTCAAAATTTGCTGTAATGATTTGGATTAAAACTCATAGTTCTAGTTTCTTCTATCCACATTTCTTAACGATGTGAGATTCGATTGTTTCAAACAACTTCTGATTATGAGTACAACGTATGTAGCTCATCATTATGTTAACTCCTCCAGTTTGCATTATTTCCATCTCTTTTTTAACCAGATATTTTCCTAAATACTTTGTTTTGGAACAGTATAAATATCTTCTCGTTATGTGAGGTAAGAGGTTACGTATAAAAATTAAAAAAAACATGAAACTCTTGTCTTGTATATTCTGAGTTTATTTATTGACAACATTAACTTGTTTTATAGCTCAGTAGAAATTATTTCTAGAACCTAGCCGATATCAGAACCCAGCTCTCCAAGCTCAAATGTATTAAAGTACCCTGTTTGCGGTTTTTAAACTCTTTCTGCTGATTTATTCTTCATTCAATTCGTCAAACTAAATGTTTCTATTAAATCACATATGTCAGCTCATCCATTATTTTTTATGTCAGTGTGTTGGTAAGTATTCTATATGTTTCTATTTAGTGATGATCCTTCAATGTTTTTCAGTTATAAAGTAACACCCTTGTATTTTTATTGATATTAATTTAAAAAACAATTTGGTGGTCAAATAGCTTTGGACGTCACTCTCTCAATAGGCTGAACTACCTATGACAGGGAGATATGAGTTCGAACTCAATTTTAGTGTGCTAACTCCCTATGACAAGGAGATATGGGCTCGAAATCCAATTTAGTGTGCTAACTGCCTTAGACAGAGAGATATGGGCTTAAACTCCATTTTAGTGTGCTAACTGCAAATGACAGGGAGATATAGCTAGAATTTCATTTTAGTGTGCTAACTTCCAATGACAGGGAGAATGGGTTCGAACTCCATTTTAGTGTGCTAACTGCCAATGACAGGGATATATGGGCTCTAACTCAATTTTAGTGTGCTAACTGCCTATGACAGAGAGATATGGGCTCGAACTCAATTTTAGTGTGCTAACTTCCTATGACAGGGATATATGGGCTTTAACTCCATTTTAGTGTGCTAACTGCCAATGACAGCGATATACGGGCTCCAAATTCATTTTAGTGTGCTAACTGCCAATGACAGGGATATATGGGCTCGAACTACATTTTAGTGTGCTAACTGCCTATGACAGGGAGAATCGGCTCGAACTCCATTTTAGTGTGCTAACTGCCAATGACAGGGATATATGGGCTCGAACTCCATAATAATTATAATCATGGATAGCGCTTAACTAATAGCAAGCAATGCATAGCGAATAGTAAACAGTTCATAGTTAAAATACAAATATTTAATATGAATTGTAGTGATTAGGTACATAAATTGGCCTAACCTACTCTATCTACTAGATAAGATCTTAAAAATAGCTTAATGGTTCACTAAAAAATATTCCTTGGCTTGAGCCCGCGATCGAGTTAAGCCGACCAAGCGTCCGCCAACTTTAGTGATGATAGTGCTAATATTTGCGGATACAAGGTGTTATATAATCAGCACAACGACCCCTCCGGGAGATAATTTCTTAGTTTTCTAAATTGGAGCCGCTACCAATTTGTTCATCACTCAAAAAAAATCTTTAAATACATAACTGATTCACCGTCGTCATAGTTTTTATGTAGGATATTAAGAAAGTGTTGTGTTTTTTCTTAACAAGGATATGGTTGATTTAGGACCTAGCTCGGAATGAGCACACTGCACAAATCACCAAGACACATCCAACGACAAATGTAGTAAACAATGGCGTTTTGACCGCATGACAAACTGACACCGATTGAAATTATGTTTAGAACAGCCACGACCTGCATAAAATATTGTCCTCAAACATTGTCCAACACGACTCTACATTAAATATTCAAAGCCACCATTTCCAGTATTTTCATCCATTTTGACGTTCGCAGCGAACAGAATAAACACCGATCTGTGTGTCAGAACACCAATCTGTGATTTTTCATATACGGTGTTATGTGTGTATTTTATTTTGACGTCTTATACTGCGTGACCAAACGTGCGAGATACACATACTAAAATAAACGCCTTGGCATCAGCCCACAAGTGAGCTGTACTGACCAATTGGCCACCAGGTGAGGATAGTGCCAACATTTTCAGAAAGAAGGTGTCATGTTGTCAGCAAAATAAACCATACGGCCATAAACCTCAGTTTTCTAGACCGTATATGGTAATTATTTATTCAAATAGTTTTTAATTTTTTCTCACAAGGCTCCAGACACAAAACTAGAAACAATTTTATGTTGAGTTTTTCAACGATTCGAGCGGAATCTGCTTGAAAGTTGTTTATAATTGTTCAGAAAGACGTTTTATTAATGTTTCACAGACACATTCTGAAAGAGCCAGGGATCTAACCCAGGACCTCTTGGTTTGTAGTCATATAATCTGACAATTAGACCACAGAGGCAATTATATATTGTACTAAGCTAACCAAAAGTAAATTAAGAGAACCTATATATTTAATACTGATTTTATTACAACAAATGACAGCGAGAAATAGTATCAACAAAGTTATACTCTCTTAATTTGAACAATTGTTTGTGGTTTTTGTAACCCATCTTATAACCCGTTCGGGCTTTCCAAATAGTCAACAGTTAATGCTACCTAAAATAATTATGTTTTATAAACCTTTGGTTTAATTTGTACTAAAATATATTGATATGATTTTTCTAGTTTTTTAAAATATTTTTTGTTTATTTTCATATGGCATATATATGACTGGGAGAGACATGACATCCAGCCAGTGTAGGTTCGCCTGTATGTAGACTATTAACCGCTCTTGTGGCACAGAACGTTGTCCAGGGTACACCATAGGAGATATTCCACACGTCGTACCCGCAATGAGATGATGTTTATTATGATGTTGTGGAGCCGGTGTGAGTCTTAACTAATTTAAACCTAACAAACCAAACCCTAGTGAATCTTGGGATCATTCTCCTTAAGGGAAAGTTTCCCAAGGTACCAGCTGGGAATCGAGCCCGGGTTACTTAGGCTGGTAGCCCAGTTGCACTGACCACTTACACCACGGGTACGGTTAAGTGGTTTCTAATCAAGATGTAGGCCTACTGTATAAAATGAGAAAGGACTTTACTGTGTGTATGAAAATATTATTCTTTAAAATATTTGTTATCTGATTTATTGGAGGTATTTAACATTCATTTTCTGAATTAGATGATTATATCATCACATGCGAATTTAAATGAGAGAGTGTGATTGGGTTTACCAATTATGCCCGGAAAGGTATTTTCAGATACCTTCCAGGGTTCTTTTACAAGCCACAATCGACATGGGACAAAGGGCTTTACTTCTCCTCCAAAGCAAGTTGTGCTATTGATTTTTATTGCTCAAGGAAAACCCGTTTACGTTGGCTGGTTTTGAACCCACGAACATTGTATCCTAAGGCGAGCACTTTACCCAAAGACCACCGATGTTGACTTTTTAAAAATTAAAGTTATGACGCCACAATTCATTAGAAATACAAATAGTTTATCCAAGGAAGATCAAATATTTAAAAAAATATAAATTTGATGAGTTTTAACAATATCGTTGCGCCCAATCATTAATTTACTCTTAATTTAATTAATTTTCAATTTTAATATTCATTATCATTCCAGTAACATGTAAAAACTAATTTTAGAACAAAAATTTCTACTCAGGCTTTGGTTCTTAAAATATCCTTAATAATTAACGGAATGTTTTTTTTACAAACTAAACAACGTTAAAGAAAAAGTTTTTTGCTTTTTTTATACGTTTATTTTATTAATAAAAAAATACTGAGCCAATATATTTTTACTATAATCTACGGTGAAAATTCAACATCAATAAATGTAGTATTTTTAAAATAAATCTATTTGGGATAATTTATCTTCCGGACAAGGTATTTTTTTAAATAATAATAATAATAATACTAGTATAAAGAAGCTTTCATAGTTTTACTCGACCTGCCACTTTTTTTTTATCCATCGCTGAAAATATTCGATTGACTGACATATCGATTCATCGAACCACCCCCTAACACTACGTTAATGTTCGAGCGTACCCTATTTTTGTTTTATTGGTCAATAAAATATCGGTGATTTGTAGTTATTCTACACTTTTTTTTATCCTCTTTTGGTGTCATGTTGTTGGGTTTTTTTTTTCCCCTGTCAGCTCTGTGTTTCGCCTTTTGTATGTTGGCTGCAATTCAATTGGGTGGACGGGGAAAGGGGGGGGGGTGGTTCAGTGGCGTACGTGTTAGGTTTGCGTTGGTCATATCACTGTCAAACGTGATGGCTGGTAAAGTTGGGGAGAGTGGAGGGGGGGAAAAAAGGAAAGGCTAAAGTGTTGGGTGATTTACCTTTATTCACACTTCTGTGGGTTGTATCTAAACAATAACATAATTTATGTAGACACAAGTTAAAAAAAACAAACAAGATTATACTTTTTATAAAAGTAAACAACATGAGACAAGAGTTGTAGTCACGTTTGAAAAAAATAATACTTTTTTCATATTTTAATTTTTATTAGAACTTAGATGTATTGATTCTTTTTGAGTTAAGATTGTGTGTATATCTTTATTAATTTTTCTTTATTTAATTACTGTAACTTATGCTACTTATTTAAGATAGCAGTCGTTTAAATCTCACACTCGTTTAAGGTAATGTATGTTGGCTGCGGCCTGCCATTTCTGTGACATGATCTTACCGATTGGACTTGTTCATTTAAGAACCATATACCAAAGTTTGTGTATAACCTTGTTAAAGGTATTAGGGATATTTATGTCTACCCACCCCATTTACTTCGGCTGAAATTGAATAATCGTAGATACCTTCTTGCCAGTTTACCGAATATTGTGTCCAAAATAGGTCATTTTAAGCAGAAAACAATAAAAATAAATTATGTGTAAGATTACAAACAATACCTATATTAAAATAAAAGAGGAACATAGTTTTTATTTAATAAAGAAGAAAAATAGGAACTTTACGAAGAAGGCTTAAAATAAAGATTGGTTTTGGCATTTTCACTTTAAAGTTAAAATAATTAATTAAGTTTCTACAAAGTTTTAAAATAAGTTTCGTGTAAGGTTTTTTTAGTGAAAACTTTCGAAGTAAAAAAAAACTCTACCTTGTACTTTGTTGACACCTTCAAGCTACGTCTTCTATAAAGGAGGTATAAATGAAAGAGACACAGACAGCTCTCTGATATTATGTTCTCCTAATCCAGACATTGGGATTATAAGCCATACGGGTCTGCTTGTTTTCATGGCTCAGACAGACTTTGTAGTAGTAATATTGTTGCGGGGAAAACTAGTAGTGACGTTTATATTACCGTTTAGAAGCTTAGATACCGGCTTTTCAACCGAGACAAAAAAACTAAATAAGTGATATTCAGATTCATCCATAGATGCACACACCCGATTATAAAACAAATTGTTTAAATTAACCTAAATATTTTAAGTAAATGATGTGTATAAAATTATTATTCCTTTACTTGTTAACTAAAATATAACATGTTATCACTAAGAAAATTTGATAGTAAAAATAAAAGGAATAGACGGAGAATAGCTACTAGGCAATAATATACGTAGCTGTATTGATATCGTAAAATTTATCTGCTATAATTATGTATCCCTAAATTACATATAAATTATTTAACCTAAATCCAAAGGTCGAGTGTTTGGGTGAAAAAATTTAAATAATTCATAGACTATAAGTTGCTTTAACCATGTATCAAATTTAGATGGATATAATTTATTGAAAAAAACCCACCTAAGATAAAGCCCATTAAATATCAATATATTTTCCGACAATGCTTAGTTTAGTTAACAATTGATAGGCACTTAGTCAATAATTACTCTAGTATAAATAATGTTAATAATAATATGTTAAATTATTAAGCTTTGGTACAACAAATGGTCCAAACAACTCCCGTACAGAATAACTTTATGATAGGCCCTACATAAAATGTATTTAAAAGTCAATTTTATTTAATTGTAATACTAGTTAATATTTGAGGAGACCAACCTTCAAACACCCTTTAACTTTAACTACGTGCTTATTTATAGTATAAATTATTAATTACATAATGAGTTATATGCTAATTTGTAACAATACAATCTTTTATTTCAAAATATTATTAATAATAAAAAAATCATTACCTATAATATATCTTATTAGCGTTCCTGTAGGTGTGTATGTTATGTTTCCTTTTGATTTTTTTGATTTGATCTTTTTGAAATCGCCGGAGAAAGAGTGTTTTTTTGGATCAGGGCAAAACGTTTGAATTTATCAAAAAATCAATTAATCTAGGGTAAGGATCGATTTTCATAAAGATCGAACATTCCTATTGTGAAACATTTGTGTTCATCTCCATTCCTCCCTTCACCAAGCACCTATGAAACATTTGGGTCAGTCCTCTCTACAATAACTACCCACCCACTTGTCTCTAAATCATCATTCCTCCTCCCTCATTACGAACCTTTGAATCAAGCAATCCCACCCCGACACCCTCGAGACAGCAGAAAGAAGAATGAGCCAAGGAAACCTCCCCGATCAACTCAACACCCCAAAAAACCAATAGCAGCTTAAAATGAACATACGCGACCTGAGAGGACAGTAGTCAATAATCCACACACCCTGGAGATGAAAACAGCGACAATATTACTTGTCTAGGACAGACACAAAAAGACACAGACACAGACACAGACACAGACAACTGAACTATAAAACAACAAAGTCCAATCCCAAACCATGTATCATCCTGTGGTCACGTGGTAGGCCGTAAACTTGGCCAATCTTAACAAGAGCTGTCATATTTTCTTCCACAAGATAATTCTTATCAACTACATTCGGAAAACAGATATAATTTATATGTGTATATATATATATATAAACATATTATATTGATATGAATGAATAAATGTAAAACATAAAAACAATTTGGATAAAGAATACATCTGTTATGAAGAAATCTGTTAATAAGGCCAGGCAGTGTTTAATTATTATTTTTAATTTGCAAATGTGTGATACCTTATTTCAGTCAGTGGCGTGTATACATAACTACCTACCTGCTGAGTTAAAAGTTCAGGGTTTGATTCAACATGGCAGAAAAATAATACATTAGGTAAACTGTGATTTCCCCACTTACACATTGATTAATTAATTAACGGACGGGGGCTGGATGTTGTGTCCGTTCTATATTAAAGTTAGTTTATAAATAATTTGATTATTTAATAAGTAGGTTTATATAGTCCACGTTAAATACTTCTAATAAAATAAACTAATTTTGTAGACAATATAAAAGAAATAGATAGATCAATTAACATGAAATATTACTCACAAGGGTGAGTACGTGTATAAGTGTCAGACTCATTTTGTCTGATTTGCCATTAATGGGGGGTTTGGGCTCGAGTCTATTCCTAGTGTACTGAGGATGATGTTTACTAGAAAGTCTCCCAATCTCCTTGCAAACAAATTTGGATGAATTTTATGTAGATCAGGCGTTCTTTAATTTTTTTTAGTATCATGTACCTTTTTATAAGTCTGATAAAGCCTATTTACCCTTTGTTAGTTTGGTGAAGCCTATTGACCCTTTGTAAGTTTGGTGAAGCCTATTGACCCTTTGTAAGTTTGGTGAAGCCTATTGACCCTTTGTTCGTTTGGTGAAGCCTATTGACCCTTTGTAAGTTTGGTGAAGCCTATTGACCCTTTGTAATTCTGGTGAAACCTATTGACCCATTTGTCATTCTGTTGAATCCATTTGACCCTTTGTAAGTCTGGTGAAGCCCATTGACACCTTTCTCTGTTTGGTGAAGCCTATTGACCTCTTTCTCTGTTTGGTGAAGCCTATTGACACCTTTCTCTGTTTGGTTTAGCCTATTGACCTCTTTCTCTGTTTGGTGTAGCCTATATACCGTTGACAAGTCAGCCTGATTATGGAAATGGTAGTAACAATTACTGCAAATTTAAACTCTAAGAAACCGTTTTGTATGAGACGGATAAAACATGCTCAGAGCTGAGAGATAATGTATTAAACTATTTCTACTCTACAATAGCTGATATCCTATCGTCTTTTAATAAATGGCTTTACTTCCAAGAAGAAATGTTTCCAAGAACTTAAGAGTAATTTATTAGATTCACAATTGTTACGATTCCGTGACATACTTGTGTAACAAAAACCCTTTTAAACGAACAGCTATTATGATTTTTGTACGTTTAACAGCTATTGAATCAAGAGAGGGTTCTTATAAGTAGAAACATTCTTCTAACATTAAAATTTCTAATTTTTTTTCTAAAAACTTCTAGACAATTTTGAAATAAAAAGAGATGGTTCGTAAGAGACAAATTAAAGAGGAACTTTCTCGAACCATCTTCAGCTTATAAACATGTGTTTTATGGTTGTTTACTACCCATCCGGGCTAACCGTATATTTACACAAATGTAACAGTTGAATTTAGAGTAAATGTTTCCACATTTTCGTGGGGAGGGAGAGGGAAAAAGAGAGTGGGGAAACAGGGCCAGGATTCCTAAACCGACTTTTGCAACATCACTGACAATCCAAAATACTGCGAAAGTGACACCCTAGACCATTCGACCACAAATGTGGGTCATTCTATGTATAACTAGTGGAAGTAAGCCTACATGGATTGCGTGGTTACTCCTGGAAACGCTCTTATTTGCTTCAAACAGAGAAAAAATCTCTTCATTTTATTTCTTCCAGCCCAGTTTCTTATTAATTTAAAAAGTCTAATCCAAAATTTTAAATTTCTGCTTTTATGTTTACATGCACAGAGGATACTAATATTTAAAATTTCAGCCCTCTACGTGTGGAAGATAATTATTACGCTGTGTTCATGACAAAATCTTCACTTTATTAAGGCCCTTGTCCCTGTCCAGTATAAGTCTAAAACCTATTTTGTGGGATGGTGGGCAGGAGGGTGAAAGGCGTGGCGTGGCTTCACAACCGACCAAAGTATCCTTCCGGGCCAACAAAAACAGATGGATCACAGAAACAATAGATTGCGCTAGCTACCAGTCAGACCTTGCGGAAAAATCATACGCTTGGAAATGTCAGTGACCTTCGGGTTGTTGACTTACGAAGAAGAAAGCCGCTATTGGCTAGCTGTATAATTTGTATAGCTGCTCAAATTAAACTCAAATGTTCTCGGTAAATGAAGTTTATAACAAACCATTCTCTAGTCTATAAACAAGAAAATGGAATATTACAATTTCCCTGAGGCTTAACTTTGACGCATCTCAACAAACAAATATGGCCACGTTCTATATATAAAGGTTTTGCTCTCCCATTGGTCCGAAAGGGATGAAGGGATGGTGAAACGAGATGTGAGGAAATATACGAATAAGTGAGTAAGAAGGGTAAATAGTTGACTTCCTGCCCTGGACAAGGTTCATAACGTTCTTTATTTAAAAACTCAGAGACGTAGGCATAATAAACATCACGTAGAGCCTACAAGGTTAATTTAATTGTTATTTTAAATGAAACATTTTTTTTATCTATTGAGTGGATGAGTTATTGTAAAGAAAGTTGTAAATATGAAAAAGGGTAAAGAGAAAGTCTTGGATGGAGAATAAAATGTTCGCTTATTTCTTGGGAAGAGTAAAACTTTTTTAAATATGATTGTTTTGTACATATTATTATAGCGTGAATAGAAATAAAGTTTGAAAAGCGATGAAGGAAGCTGAAGTGGAAAGAGGAGTTTTAATGAGAGTAAAAAGCATTTATGAGGATAACAGGTGTTGTGTTAAGACGGAGAGTGGAAGGACGGAGTAGTTCCAAGTAAAAATTGAAGTGAAACAGGAGAGTGCCCATTCACCATTACTCTTTGTAATGGTAGTGGAAATGTTCATGGACAAAGTGGCAGGAAAACTCATGGAGGAAAGAATGAAAGCCATGATGTTTAATGATGACTTGATGGTATGGGGGGGAGAAAGAATAGGAAGTACAGGTACAACTACAAGAATGGAATGAGTAAGTGAGTAAAGTGAAATTTAGCATGTCAATGTGTGAAGTAATAGTAACGACAAGGAAGAAGATAAGGCCTAGTAAAGCTATAAGGTTGGATGAAGTAAAGGTGAGAAAATTACAGAATGTAATACCCATTCTCACACATGCAGCAGAAACATGATCAATGAATGTAGAGAGACAAGGAAAGTGGAGGCCTTGAGAATGAAGTTTGTGAGGAGCATGTTAGTTGTCACGAGGAGAAACAAGATTAGGAATGAAGTTATCCAGGAAAGAGTGGAGGTACAGGGAGTACATGAGATGGTAGAGGAAGTAAGGGTAATATCAAATGGGTATGTAATGAGGATGGAGAATGAGAGGATGCCAAAGAAAATGATGTGAATGAAGTATGCAGATAAAAGATCGCAAGGGAGGCCAAGAAAGAGATGGGAAAAACAGATAACAGAAAGTACTCTCTTCATTTAAGGGGCTATTTCATATGATTTTACAACAGTAGAAACAGCTGTCTGCTTGTATCTCGATTTGTAAATGCATTCACACTGATTGAATCAATTGGTTTTTAAATTTGATTGTTTCTTCCACGCAGATTTTATGGAGAAGTGAGGATAAAGCTAAGATGGTTTCTACTAGTGCAGAGCTACCAACGCAAGTTTACGCTAATTTCTTGTGATAGGCTAAAGCTGGTCACGTGGCTACATTTAATTTCTTCTCTTGTTTTGTTCGGCAAACATGGGAATCTACAATATGTTGGTTCGTATGTCGTGTTTTATAGCACCCGAAGTGTTTGAAAGCTCACGTAAAATCACCCCAATTTTTGTCCTCTCCTCCCCTCCCCCCACAAGTATACATAATATTATAAGTGGAGCATTCGTACTCGGATCTGACCACGCGACCCGTGACAAACGCATCGTCACGTGACTGAGCTGGTTCTCTAGAGTTCGGTTTCAAACTTTTGTTTGCTCTGACGTGAGAAACGCTCGACCTCGTTCTTTTGTTACTATTTCCGTGGGACTTTAGGAGAGTTCCCATTCTGTTGTTGGAAATATTACTACCCATAATCCTTTGTGTGTGTTTTACAGCCACTTAAGACCCATCTAGGTTACTAGCCCATGCCACATAGCGAGCGTACCAGTGGTTTCGTTGCAGCGATGACTCAAGATTGCTGAGACGAGATGTGTTTAAAGATTTTTATTGGGAAAATTTTACATTGAATAAGGCCTCACTCGATTTTATACAGAGTGGGACAGAAAGTGTTGACACATTGATATAAAACTATATCTTTACTATTTTAAATATTAAACGCTTTTAGTTGAACTTAAAATAACAACAAAATACTGACCATTTTTCTACAAACCTTTGAATTATTCTGTTTTGCGCACCTTGAAACTTGATATGACTTTGTGCAAGGTTTCTAGTGTTTTTTTTATCACCACGTATTACTTACTACCCATTTGGTTTATACGCTTATGAATTAATTAAACTAATGGGCTTAGGGAATAAGAAAGTTATATCTATAGGAAGTGTACCCGCATTTTCATAGAGATAGATAGTGAAAAACCATTTTGGAAAAACTACCCTCAGTACACTAGACCAAGATTCGAAACTTGATCTCCCCATCATCATCAGTCTAGCACTACCACAAGAATAGCGCGTTAGACCACGTGGCCACCGAAGCGGGTAAAGTTTATTGTTGAATTGCTTCAACTTCCACCACAATTCGTTCTTCAATTTCCTGAATTATTCTTGGGCGGATCACGTAAACGTCCCACAGGAAAACGTCAGGGGCTGTTAAGTCTGGTGAACGTGGTATCCTTGCGATGTCTCCAAATAGTAAAACAGGGTGACCAGGAAACATTGTGTAAATCACTTCCAATGATGCTAGATCTTTCTGAGCCCTTAACTGTAAGGGAATGGATACTAACAACATGTGGTTCCAGAAAGATGGGGTAACGATCCACACAGCATCAACATCGACCTAATACGAGGACCGACTACCATCCGGCTGGCCGCCCAAACACAATCCAGGTGCCGGGACGGACTTTTTTTTTACTGTGGATCCTGTCAGAGAGTCGTGTTTACGTAGCTCACCCAAGAACAATTCAGGAACTTAAGGCTCTTGGCCCTGTTGAGTGCAAGTCTAAAACCTTTTTGTGGGATGATGGGCGGGGGGGCTAGGGGGGGATGTGAAAGGAGTGGCATGGCTTCACAGCCGACCAACGTATCCTTCCACGCCAACAAGAACGGATGGATCACGGACACCGTAGATGGCTATAGCTACCGGATAGGTCTTGCGGAAAAAAACATACGTTTGGAAATAACAGTTTTCTCGAGAACAAATGAAATTTTTATGTTAATATTTTCAACACCCCTTCAAAAATAATGTATCAATGTTTATTAACTGTTACATTTTATTATTTTTTGCTATGAATCCGGCAGTTTTCTATTGAAAAAATATCAAAATTATTGATATTTGACACTGATGAAATTATAGAAGAGGTGTGTATATAAAAAGTATAACTTTATCAACATGCTTCTATTCTTAAACAAACCGTGTCCGAAAAGAAAATTGCAAAACAATAAAAATTCTTGAAAATAACCGTTTGTTCCCACGGCTCTGAATATTCATGCCAAATGAAAAGGGCCAATCGTCTCTAGACGCGAGAAAAAGCCATTGTTTTTGAAGTTTTTATGTCAAAACATTTTTTGGCCAAAATAAATAAATTATTGCTACAGTTCAAACATAGAATTTAATTTTATTAACAGTGTGAATTCATAATTTCTTGAATATCTCTCAAGGGTATCCTGGAGTTTTATGGTAACTTTCTATCTCCATTTAAAAAAATGGTCAGATAATGCCACCATGCTCGTTACAGATATTATTGAACTATTGATATCAATGTGTGACGAAAAATAAACTAAATATCTGTACTGAAGCGATATTTGATTTATTTTGTATAAAAAAATGTTTTGTCATAAAAACTGCAAAAACACTGGCCTTTTCTCGCGTCCCCTTACATTCCACCTTAAAGCAATTAGACAAGAGACATTACACAACTTAATGTCAAGATTTGAGTAGCACATACATCAATTAATTACATAATATAATTGTGTCCATCTTAAAGACATTTTAAAAAAATTCAAGACTATGTAAACAATTGTCAATCTTTTGTTGCTATTTTAAGTTTAATTTGAAGCATTTAGTAAACAAAATAATAAATATATTCTAATGGTATGGGAATTATAATGTGTTATCGTTCCGTGCGACGTATTTATTGTGACATAATTGCCCCACATTGGGCGCCAATTTATAATGCTACAATTTATTGAGATACAATTGTCCCACGATTGGGAGCGAATTTATAATGCTACGGATTGTTTGTCCCGCGATTGAACCAATTAAAATTATACGGTTTAGTATTGGAATTTATAGCCCCGTAATCAAGCACCAATTAAAATTGTTACCGTTCACTAAGCTGATATTTGCCCCGTGATCAAGCACTAATTAAAATTGTTACCGTTCACTTAGCTGATATTTGCCCCGTGATCGAGCACTAATTAAAATTGTTACCGTTTACTTAGCTGATATTTGCCCCGTGATCGAGAACTAATTAAAATTGTTACCGTTCACTAAGCTGATATTTGCCCCGTGATCGAGCACTAATTAAAGCGGTACGTATTGTAATCGTGATAATGCCCTGTGATTGAACAATATCTATAACGATATTAAGTAAACAAAACTTTTGATGTTTCACACGATTTATTAAGATGATTTAATCTTCTGCACTGAAGATATACTATTTAATGATAGAGTTCGGATGAACTAGAGATTAATTTTCTGTGTACTCTATGGATTTAAGTTAGTGGCACTCTCTTTTACTATCACTCTGTGGATTTTAGTTACCGGCACTGTGTATTTATGTTATATTTGTTCATACGCACAAGTGGCTTATATATGACCTACCCCTTGCCTCTTGGACCCCTTGTCGCCAGTATCAAAACTAACTAATAGAAAGACTCCTGGTAATACGATGTTGTGAAGGCTGGCTTCCTATTGGGTTTAGGGAGCCAGCGTTATAAGATATTTTCAATACTACGGAGCTGATAAAAAAAGTTTAAAGCGTATTACATTGACATTATTTCTGAAAACACGTGATTTTCCATGGATGAAGTACTAAAAGGATAATTTACTTACTTCACTTTAAAGAAAATTACATTTCATCCATGAATTTTTGAATATTTTAGAGGGGTCCAAAACAATATCATTACAATATACTATAATTTTATTAAATGTGTCAACAGGTTCTTCCTTATCCTGTAATTACGTATATTTTCACCATTCACACCACGATTACAACTCTGAAACTACCGTACTCCTTTCACAGCTCTCTGTATTTATTGAACCAAAACGTTCAGGTAATAACTGAGCTATTATTTCAAATCAAAGATAAATATTTTTTATTTACTGATATATTCAATCATACACAAATCCTGGTTTCCATAGAGATGAAAACAAACAATGAGTGTGTATAATATGAGCCACTGCGCACACAGCAGAAAAGCTATAAATTAGATAGAAATTTTTTTTTTGTGTGAAAGATACTATTTTGTCTGACATTCTGGACACCTAACCTTTAAAATGATTGTTCCATTGTCATAATTGGATAAGCCATTTTCTCGTAATTTCAATAAATGTTCTTATCAATATATACATATATGGGATATGATATTTAAAAAAGTGCTGGTTTACTTTTGAAGACTTTGGGTTTTATTTAGGTTAGATACGCACTGGTGGACCCGTGGGAAAAACGTCCGGCTCATAGGCCTATCAGATTTATGATTACTGGAAGGCTGAGTTTAGAATGTCAGCCTTGTACACTGTGAGGTTGGTTTTTTATAATTGTGATTTATGACTGTGATTTTTACCATCCTATTTCCATGCTAATGTCAATTTGTATTTTTCTAACTATCTTCTTTATACCTACCCACTTTAGTGGGTGAATGGTCTAAGGCATCATTCTCGTGTCAGATTAGCCTGCTAATGATGTAAAGATCAAGGTTCGAATTTTGGTTTGGTGTCCTGAGGGTGGTTTTCCAAAATTGTTTTCTACTCCCCTCCCACGCAAATTCGGGTTCTCTGATCCAAATTAAGCTTTCCTTATCCTTAACAAATTACTGTAGCTAATATATAAGTGGATAAACCAAACGGATAGTAAGACGCGCTGCTAAAATTAATACAAAAAGCATGGACATTGATTGTAAGAGTGACAAGGAAATTGGAGGCCATGGGAATAAAGTTTGTGAAGAGCATGTTAGCTGTCATAAGGAGAAAAAAATTAGGAATGAAGTTATCCGGGGAAGTGTTGGGGTATAGGGAGTACATGAGATAGTAGAGGAAGCAAGACTGAGATGGTATGGACATGTAATGAGAATGTTGGAGTACATGAGATAGTAGAGGAAGCAAGACTGAGATGGTATGGNATAGAGGAAGATAGAGGGAGTTTACTAAACTGACCATACCAGCCAGGTGGAAACAGTTGATGTCTATTATTAAGACACTATATTAAGTTGTAAAAATTTAATAAAAAGTGATACATACTTTAATTTGAGCTAGGATTGATGGAAAAATATTGAAATTGCAAATGATGAGGAATCGAAAAGTTTAGCTTAAAATGTAATAAACACAATCGAGAAAAATAGGAATGGTGACATCTCAAATTTTAAAAATACAAAATTACAGCGTGTTTTACGACAGATCCAAGCTGTCTGACTATTTACACCAATGGGGTGGGGTAGCCAGAAGGTATAATTCAGGAAAAGCATACCAACACCCAAGGGGAGGGAAAGAGGGTCAGGAATAAAACCCTCACAATGCCGTTTCCGGAAAACCAGACCTAAAAAATAGGTTTCCCCGTGTCCCACCCTGTGCGGATTGTTATTCACCTGTAATTATCATAAATTACCAACTTACGTGGTTGCATGGTCTAGTGCGTCACTTTTTGGAAATATCCTGAATTTTAGATGATTATGATGATATCTATATTCAAATCCTAGATAGGTGTGATTATTTTCCCACTCTCCTTCCAAGCAAATGTGGGTAAAATTGTTCTATATTAATCTCTTTTTTTTAGCACCACGTCTTTCTACCCCTGCGGATTGTACGCATATGTACTTAATACGTTAATATACTAGGGACGAGGAAGGTTGGATTTTAAGGAAGTGTACCCGAATTTGCGTGGAAGGATGGTGGGGAAACCATTTAGGAAAATCCACCCACAGTACACGTTTCCAATGTTCGAATCGCGATCTCATCGTCATCACCAATATAAACCACTGTGAGAGTGACGCCTTAGACCACGAAACCACCAAAGTGAGTTGGATTAAATCATCCTCATCCCTAACTCATTAAGTTAATTAGTTAATTTTAATTTAATTTAATTTTAGCACCACGTCTTACTACCCGTTCGGGTTATACGCTTAAGTACTAATTACACTAATGGTTTAGGAATTGGGAAGGTTGAATATAGGTGAAGTGAACCCGCATTTGCGTGGAGGGAGAGTGGAAAACCATTTAGGAAAAACCACCCCCAGTTCACCCGACCGAGATTCGAACCTCGATCTCCCCGTCCTCGGTGGTCTGACTCAACACGACTGGCGCGTTAGCCAACTACGCCACCGAGGCGGTTATTAATTAGTTAATCTACGTATAACCCTAATGGGTTGTGAGACTTTGAGACGAAGAGAAGACGAAGAAAATAATAAATGCATTGAGTGAATTCCCTTTTACTTACTTAACCAAAGCTTTTTACCTTAGAATAAACCATTTGTAGGCTTTTATTGGATAGTACAAATAACAAAACTACGCTCTAATGACATAATTAGACGTGTTTGGCCAACAAAGCACACATCAACTACATATCAAACCTAATGGCTCTGTCAGAAATCAGATATATTACGTGGGAGGTGTATTCTGACTGAAACTTGTATGAATAATTGACTTAGCGAAACACACAAGTTGCTGGAGAACGATATAGTCCAACTTTCATGTGAAGGGTCTTTCAGAAAATTTAAAAAAATATAGGTCTATATATTTTCTAAGCCAAAGTTGATAACAAAAAATTGACTATTTTATTATCTGCATCTCGGAAGTATTAATAATATTTGAATCCCGTTTTTGTCGCCGCGTGGTCTAACGCGCTAATCTCGTAGTAGTCTATACTGCCGATGACAGGGAGATTGAGGTTCGAGTCTCAGTCGGATGTTCCGAGAGTGGTTTTTTTCCAAAATCTTTTCCGCCCTCGCACCGCACAAATTCGGTTATACTTCTTCTAAATATAACACTCTTAATCCCTAAAACCTTTAGAGTAATTAGTATATAAGCGTATAAACCGAACGGGTAGTAAGGCATGGTGCTAAAAAAATACTATATATCAACAGTGAGAGCCTCAAGTCACATTACTTGACGTATGAATACTTTAAAGAAGATCTCCTACCTCCATTTTCATACAAATAAATATACTAAATCTACTTTACTCTTGCGTATAGCTCAAACAGTTTGCAAGACACGATGCTAAAGAAAACTTGCCTGTATTCATACGTCAAGTCATGTAAACATCATCTGTCATTTTAGATAGATATTAACAACTATCCAATAACCCGTGCTTTCCGCTGGTTTTGTATATTTTGTCATTATGAAACTATTCAAAAACTACCTTCTGCCCGTTTCGCCCTCTTTGAGGATTAGTTTCAAAAAAATTGCAAAATAATGGTCCAGCTCGCTATCTGAAAAAAAAACCCTCCCTGACAAATATCATTGTTCCAGCTCAAGTGGCTTGGAAGAAACGGTAATAGCTCTGAAAATGTTCCAACTCCCGTTTCATCCCTTTGGAGGTTACTAATCAAAATTAATTTAGTATAGTTTTCCTTATTACCCTCCGATGTACAACTGTGCCAAATTTCAGCCTTTTAGCTACCATAGAAGATGCAGAGTTAGCCACGAGTAAGTGAAGGCTTTTGCGTTTATATATTCAGATAAAATAACAATACTAATATAGTAAAACGTTTTCAATGTCAGCCACAAAAGACATAGTTGCATTAATCCAATAAATCCAATGCAATAGGTCAATGTGAAAGAAACGTCTTACGTTAGTTTGGGCATTCTGAGAGGATGAGTGTGGATCGAACGACGGAGCAATTATATGAAGGTAGAGTGTGTGGATCAAAAGGAAGGGGCAGACCATGTAAAACGTGGCTAAATGTTGTAGACAAGTGTGTGAAAAAGAGAAACATTAATAGTTTTATTAATAAAAGAGCATGTATGACTCGGTGTATGGATGTTGTTGAAGAGAAGGGAGTATGAAAGGGAAGAGATGTGTGTGGAGAAAATTAGTGAGGATTAATTAAGTACGGAGTTGTTGTTTTTTGAGATATATGGACAGTTTCTTGCTCACCCCGTAAGAGAACGGAGTGATTAGGTATATATTTATATATATGGTATATATGAATGTATTTAATATATATATGGATGTATGTGCGTGTGTGTATGTATGTATGCATGTATGTGTGCATGTATATGTATGCATATATGTATGGATGTATGTCTGTATGCATGTATGTGAAGATGTATCTAAAAGGTGCACAAAATATCCATTCTTAATAAAGTCCAGGTATAATAATTTTTCTAGCTTTTAGATAAGTCCCTTCTTATGAAGATTGGTCTGTACCACTCCAAGAAAGATTACAGTAATATAAGTGATATAGCTCCCCATGATGGATAACGATCTGTGTAGTTTTATTAGTTTTTTTGTTTTTCAATAACATCGTGAAATATTCCCAGAAAACGAATCGAAACAATAAACTTTCACGAGACGCCAGAAAGGGTTATTGTCATCGATCGGTCGTATTACGTGAATAAAATATGACGTGGATATTACTTACCCTGAGCAGGTTATATAGGTCAGAGTTGAATGGGCCACTCACCTGGAAAAGAGAAAGTGTTATATTAAGTAAAACTAGTTAAAGGAGCCATGGGTATAATCCACTTGAGTGACCGAAAGGTCTACTCCAAGATCTCACCCTATCAATAGAATAGTATAGCAATATTGACGAGTAGATCTGGGTTTGAATCACGTTAGGGTGTGAAGAGAGTGTTTTTTTTATTAAATGTCTTGCCACTCCCCCTTCACATATAAATTCTAGCCTCCGTCCACTTTAATCTTTCTAATCTCCTCCAGCACCACGTATCAACATTTTCTGAAATTTTTATCCTCTTTTTAACTCGAGGTTCATGTTTAAGCTCCATACAAAGCAATGTTCCATAAGTAGCATTCCCTCTGTTTCTTCCTCATTTACAGATGGCGTACTGAGGATGGTTTTTCCAAAATGGTTTTCCACTGGCATTCCACGAAAATTCGGGTCCGCTTCCTCTAAATTCAACCTTCCTAATACTTAAAATCTTAGTGTAATTAATACAAAGTCGTACAGCCCAAACGGATAGTAAGACGTGATGAACAAATAAAAACATGAACGCCGAATTCAAGAGATCTAGTAAAGTGGAGGCCATGTGAATGAAGTTTGTGAGGATCGTGTTAGCTGTCACGAGGAGAAACAGGATAAGGAACGAAGTTATACAGGAAAAAGTGAGAGTACAGAGAGTATATGATATAGTAGAGGAAGCAAGGTTGAGGTGGTATCAACATATAATGAGGATGTTGGAAAATAAAGAAAGACTGAGATGGTATGAATATTTAATTGATCATATTGGAGTAGTATCCTCTTCTTGTTGAAAGTAGCTTTAGCCCTGTCAAGACAAGACAGTGGAGTACTAGTATACAGTAGTTTATCTCTTAAGACGGCTGCCTCGGTCAGCGATAAAGTATCAATCGCTGACAGGCCACAAGGCTTAAAACACAATGGTCTGTTTCATACGAAACTGTATTTCTCAAGGTAAAGAGGAAAGTTCCCTGCTAGTCCTTAAATATTTTAAGATTTTCTGTTGTGTTCTTACTAAGAAATAACTTTTGGCCTATTTGTTATAGAAAGGCTGAATCTAGAGATCTTTTTCATCTCATTGATGCACAAAAACGTTTAAAAAAATTCGTTGCAAATGAATTTTTGTCACATTTTCACAAATTTTTCTTCTCTAACTAAAATTAACATTTTAATATGAGGAAAAAGAGCCCTGTTGGAATATTTAGACTTTATTTTCACGTGAATTATATTTTAAAATAATGCATCGATAAATTAAATATTGAATTGAAGCTGAACGTCTGCGCGGCAATTTATCGTTTACTGAGGCAACTACCTGAATATTAGGAATTAGAGGGGTACAAATTTCGTTGTTTTTATTCCGAAAGCGTATAACCCAAGTAGGTAGTAAGACGCGGTGCTAAGTATTATTCAATCCGAAGCAAAGTCTAATCGAATATATGAAGTATTTCTGAAGCCAAATCAAATCTAAAATATTGTATATAAAAAAAATCTGAAATAATATTTATGTAATTTTACTAAGTATTATATAAATAGGAAAAACTTGGTGTTAGATCAAAATCGATAAATTTCCCTACTATTTTAATGGGTTATTTATATACTTAAAAATTTTATTATGTTAATTATAACAAAATATGAGCATTAATGTGTATTTTGGCTGTGAATATTTTTATTTATGAAGCTTCTTTATTGTCAGGGCTGACATTTATTTTTAATATTCAGAAGTCAAAGTTGACAAATATTCTAAGTAAAGTCAAAGCTTCGGAAGCTTTACATACCGCTATTAGGGACCTTCACGTACACTTTGGAAACACAGGATTATGCCAGTGTCTAACTTTCAAAACTAACTTTACCAAAGGCAAACAATACGTAGCACCCTCAAACTTGTGGGCAGAGAGGTGTAATATCTTGGTAATAGGATCGAGCTGTACCAAATAGAATATTCATCTGCGAAACATATCTTTCGATAACCCTTCTCTATTAGGTTACATGTCACGGGTTGGATTACCAATACGGCTGAAAAATGATTCATTGATAATTGGAGCTTAATCTCCATGTGTGTTTTTTTAAATATATAACCAATTTAGTTTATAACTTGAGTTACAGTCCGTATTATCTGCTTCTGTGGCCACATGGTCTATCGCGCTACTCTCGTGTTGGACTAAACTTGTGAAGACTGGGAGATCAGTGTTCTATCTCGGTCGGGTGCAATGAGGGGGGTTTTCCCTAACCTGTTTTCCACTTTCCGTCCACGAGAAATTTGGTTACACTTATTCTAAATTAAACCTTCCTAATCCCTAACAAATCAACGTAATTAGTACATAAGTGTATACAATCCAAACGGGTAGTAAGATGAGGTGCTAAAAAAAAGGGGGAGCTGAATTACATCCATTCAGTCATTTCTTAAACAAGCATCACAAATAAAAAGTCTGATTTGTATCCATTCTCATAATATCCACAAAATCCTGAATTGTATCCATCCGAATGAACTACATTCAAACATTTCCATATAAAAGCGCCACAAATAAAAGTCTTATTTGTATCCACTAGAAATATTTGCATTATATTCGCGAAATCCTGAATTGTTTCTGTGTGTAGAGATGGCAAAAAAATATAAAACTTGTCATATGATGACAAAGAAAAACAAGGAATCCCACTCTCTTTGTATACCTACTATTATAGAAATAAACATAAGTCCTTAACTTCTATGTTTACTGGTACATAACCACTTTTAACCATAGTCTCAAAAATTATCTTCAAATCACCAGATTAATTTTATTATTTAACAGTTTAAAGCAAATATTTTTATTTTTAAACACTGACCTCCCTCTCGTTACACTTCAGCTTGATAAGTGATTAGGTATTTATACTTATCATAGGCCTAGTGGGGATAAATTCACATTGTCCGGACATGTGGAGAATGGTAAATATAAACACTTTTTGGGGGCTTTTCAATCAAACTTAATAAAACTAGCACATAAACTGTAGGCCTATGTACAAGTTGAGTATGATAGCCTATAAATAAGATTTCTTAATCCAACTTCAACCCAGATAGCCCTACAATTTAAACTGATGAAATTATCTGTAGACAATAGGATATGGCACTTTAACACAGATCTATGAAGATTAAAAGATACAATTACAAAAACTGTTTCTTTATTGCCATGCCCTGTGTGAGGTATAACTTACTTCAATCTTTGCTTAGAGTGGGTGATAGTTTTGACTTCGTAAATGTTTTATAAAATGGCGTTGTTAAAGTAGCTACTGCTGTCAATTTGTCATAATATAGTATTTAAATACAGTTTTGCCAACAAGATGATACTAGGGTTATCTTTGTGTAAAACAAAATCACCTTATACACAGGTATATTATGAAATGTTTATGAAAAAATAAGTCTAATAATTTAAAATCCATGTTTGAATTCTAAAATAATAAGACAATAAGTAAAATAAAATTCTTTTTATATTAACATAGAGATAGTGCTGCTCTCTAGTAAGCACGGAATGAGTTAGGGAGATTCTCTGCTGCTGACTCGAAGATGGCCTAGAAATGGCTCAAATATGATGGAAACCGAGAAATACGACCTAAGAATCAAAGATAAACAAAAATTATCTTTATAAAAATTAGAGATGGGATGCTTGACTTTCTTGAATCCTATGGTATTTGGGAGATTCGATATTTAATTAAATCTCAAAAAATAATTTCGAGTACAATTATGAAGAACTTGACATAAAATAACATTTGGTTACAATCAATTGTTAAAAGAAATCATATACATTTTTGTAGTTGGGAGAGTGACAAAATAGTAAAAAATTACAAAATTGTATTAATATAATTAATTTACAAAAAAAAAAGTGTTCTTTTTGTTGTTAATGACGCAATAGACATAACAAACAAAATATAATTTATCAATAGTATAAAGCCTTAAAAAAATTTTAAATTAAATTTAAAATATTTTCACTTAACCTGAAATTGTATAATTTTAAAAGAATTAGGGATATGAATTTAAACTCTAGGTCCGAAAGAAAACTTAAGATTTGAATTCGACCCATCACTAAAAAAAAAGTTTTCTCAACCAGGGAATCATGAACGTAATCCATATACACATGAGTAATGAGCATAAATTGAGATTTACAAAAAAAAAATAATTATGACGTCATAAAAATGTGAGCCCTGTACATGACCAATATTTAAGAAATGTTGAGATTAAGGTGGGATGGAAGTGGACATGAGGAAAAGGACAGTGTTTTTGCAGTTTTTATGGCGAAAATTTTTTTGGCCAAAATAAATAAAATATTGCCTCAGTACTAACATAGATTTTAATTTTCTTCCCATGGTTACCTCAAAATTTCTTGAATATCTGTCAAGGGTGTACTGTAATTTAATGACAACTTTTTCTCTTCATTTAAAAAGAAAGTTAGTTCGATAAAGCCACCATGCTTATGGCAGATATTCAACAACAGTTGATAATAATAATATTTAGCACCGCGTCTTACTACCCATTCGGTTTATACGCTTAAGTACTAATTACACTAATGGATTAGGAATTGGGAAGGTTAAATTTAGAGGAAGTGAATCCGCATTTGCGTGGAGGGAGATTGGAAAACCATTTAGGAAAAACCGCCCCCAATTCACCCGACCGAGATTCGAACCCCGATCTCCCCGTACTTGGTGATCTGGCTCAACACGACTGGCGCGTTAGCTAACTACGCCACTGAGGCGGGTTTCAACAACAGTTGATTTATTTCGTACAAAAAATTGTTTCGCTATAACAAAACTGCAAACACAGTAGCTTTTCCTCGTGTTATCTTCATCCACACCTTATATCAACACCAATGAAATATCTGTGTGGATCCCAGAATCAAACCCGGATCCCCATCGTTCGACCACGGTGACCCTGAACCTATCGATCTGCTACTGTGTAGATAATAAATCCTTCCTTAGAACCTTATTCCACACCTCAACCCACCCTACAGGACATAACTCCTGTCAAGGCGGAGAGCGACTAGGCCCAGGTAACGCTCAACCTAGAAAAAAAATAAAAAAATAAAAAACAAACCTATCCAAGGTGTGAACGTTATGTTTATACCGCAGTGCAGGAACACAAATCTACAACACACGGACGTAACGCCCTTTGTCTCACGGTTCCAGGGGGGGTATCAGGGATGAGGGGGGAGGTTTTCTAACGCTGTAATATGGGGCGTTATTACGCCACGTGTTATATTCCTCGCCTTGAAGACCTTCCATCCTCTCTACGACATTTAAAACTTAACACAGATATGAACGCGTTTGGCGCGAGGTCCATAGAGATTTCAAGGCGATACAATATCACAACGTTCCTTCCTTTTTAATTTCTCGTGACCCCTCGGATAAAGAAAGTATTGTGATCGTAAAAAAAAAAAAA
>CABFWO010000743.1:121048-139577 GCA_902155825.1 Timema genevievae
ATGGGCACGGTATGTTGAGTAATATCACAAAAAAAATTTTTTGTCGTTTTACTATTTTATTTATAGGAGGACCATGTTTTATTTATATATTTATCTATATATACACCGAGTCCATGGACGGGGGACAAATCTGAACTAACTTTTTATTTATAGGAGGACCATGTTTTATTTATATATTTATCTATATATACACCGAGTCCATGGACGGGGGACAAATCTGAACTAACTTTTTATTTATAGGAGGACCATGTTTTATTTATATATTTATCTATATATACACCGAGTCCATGGACGGGGGACAAATCTGAACTAACTTTTTATTTATAGGAGGACCATGTTTTATTTATATATTTATCTATATATACACCGAGTCCATGGACGGGGGACAAATCTGAACTAACTTTTTATTTATAGGAGGACCATGTTTTATTTATATATTTATCTATATATACACCGAGTCCATGGACGGGGGACAAATCTGAACTAACTTTTTATTTATAGGAGGACCATGTTTTATTTATATATTTATCTATATATACACCGAGTCCATGGACGGGGGACAAATCTGAACTAACTTTTTATTTATAGGAGGACCATGTTTTATTTATATATTTATCTATATATACACCGAGTCCATGGACGGGGGACAAATCTGAACTAACTTTTTATTTATAGGAGGACCATGTTTTATTTATATATTTATCTATATATACACCGAGTCCATGGACGGGGGACAAATCTGAACTAACTTTTTATTTATAGGAGGACCATGTTTTATTTATATATTTATCTATATATACACCGAGTCCATGGACGGGGGACAAATCTGAACTAACTTTTTATTTATAGGAGGACCATGTTTTATTTATATATTTATCTATATATACACCGAGTCCATGGACGGGGGACAAATCTGAACTAACTTTTTATTTATAGGAGGACCATGTTTTATTTATATATTTATCTATATATACACCGAGTCCATGGACGGGGGACAAATCTGAACTAACTTTTACTTGATGACTTGTGAAGTGATTTATATTATTTTATATCGTTAACTTTGTGGGTAGTGAGAACTGTTGGAGAAAATAAGAAATTTCCAGAAAAATACTTAAGAATATTTATTAGTTGCGATATGTTTTGTTTTTATTTTATTAAGTTGCCCAGTCTCAGCATCAAATCGTTTTTGATTCGCCTGATTTTTATATTTCTAAGAGTCCATTTTATTTTCATTGGTGGGTCTTTCTGACCCATGAACTTCAACGTAAGGGCGTGAATACCACCAACCTGTGGTTCCAGCAAGCTGGGGGCAACGACCCACGAAACATGAACATCAATGGAGGTACATACATTGAAAAATTGTGCCTGACCACATCTTTCTGCTGTTTGTGGACATAGCCTGGCCATTTCGCTCACAAGACTTAGGAGCTTAGGACATTTTCTTGTGGTTCATGTTAAAGAGTCATGTTTACTTGACTCCCTCAAAAAAATTAAGGAACCTAGAATACTAATAAGAGTAAGTTGAAGTAAGTCACCAAAAGAGATTTCACAAAGTCAGGTCAAGTTTCCAGAAGTGCATACAACAATGTATTATTATGAAAGTGGCCATTTTAAGTATATTTTTAAAATAAATTAATCATTAAGGGGTACGAAGAAAAGTTTCAATCTCCTACAATCATTTCAAGTTAAATTTGAATCATTTATTAATCAAAATATTAAAGATATAATGTTGTTTAGTGTGTCAAAACTTTATGCCTCACCCTGTATATGTTACACCCCAATAGTGAAACTGGCCATTTCATGAAATGGGTAAACTGCCAACAATTTTCGTAAACTGGCTTTTTCGTTTGACCATTTCACGAACTGGAGAAAACTTGCATTAACGCTTGTCCATTTCAGAGAACTGTAACTTGTCTTCTAACTACTACAAGCCTAACTGAAATTCGTTTTAAGGTATTATATTAAACCAAACTAACATAGCTTAGCATAACATACCATTGTAAAACTATTATAAGTTAAATAACTTAGTCCAAACCTGTTCTTCGCTTTTTCATTTCACGGACCGGATAAAAAACTCATCCTGTTCATGAATTGGGTAACGTTTGGAGGTGCCCAATTCATTAACTGGATAATTTTTTGCCCAGTTCGTGAAAATGGTTAAAAAGAGGGGGTTGTTCACGGAATGGGCAGAAATGTGACCAATCAATGAACTGCGCAAATTTACGAATGGTGTGTATCATAAACATTATAAATAAATACACTTATTAATTTTGAATGTACTCACGTCGTCTGTCTGGCCTATGTACATATTTTCGGTTGTTATGTTAGAAATGAAGAAGGTATAATTTTGAAAAAGTGTATGCGAATTTTCTTGGAGATATTTTAGGGAAGCCTTATAGGGAAAAAACCCCATCAAGGTGGGCTCTGTTGAGATTCAAACCCAGACCTTCTCCACCGCCAGAAAAACGAACAAGATAAGAGCAACGTCTTTGTCCTCTTTCCCACCTGTGTGGATGTGTTGATCATACAAATAATCCATCTTGGTTATAATCAACTTCAATGTAGAGAGTTTATTTTACCCTCTCTTCTTATTTAGGTCAACAGTACGAATCTTCTTTTCTTCAGTAGAGTTAAAAGCTTCGTCCACAATGATGTGAAGATAAGTTCGTTCATTTAGGTAAAAGCATTTTAAATGGTGTGGCGAGCTGTATTATGCCGTCTTTCCGCACCTCGCATTGCTCCATTGAAATCCAAATGTATTCGACCCACAAGAAATGGAACTTAGACGGTATCGTGATTAGAATGTGGGGAAGGAAATGTGTGTATATAGACGTAAAATGAAGTTATCTGAACGTAGTATTTGTTTGGCTTATATCACTCTTCATCGACTGACTGTAGACACCTTGCCATTTTGAGGATAAAAGCGAACCTTTTACTTGTTCGATTAGAGAAATTACTTATATATTTAAAATACATTTTATTTATATACACGTAGTCAAACTCTGTGGTATCCTCAGGACCCAATTATAGCGGGTTCAAACCCAGCCAATATCAACGGATTTTTCTTGAGCGATAAAAATCCGTAGCACAACTTTCTTCGGAGGGTAAGTAAAACCGTCGGTCCCATGCTAATTGTGGCTTGTAAAGGAAACTGGGAGGTATGTGAAAATGCCTTTCCTGGCAAAATTGGTAGGTATGTTTGATCTCGCTCATAGAAATTCTCGTGTGCTAATATAATCAGTTGGTTCAGAAAGTGCACGTTAAATACCTCAAATAAATTAATATACATAAACTAGATTAAATATTTGACCCGTTCTTCGCACAGGATAGCCGCATAAAACTATATAAAATTAGGACTTTCAACATCCGGTTACCATTATTTTGATAGTTCCTTTGTTTACAATCCTGAGTTAATTATGGAAATCACAAAAATACCAATTAATAAATTATAATGAAAAATCTTTGAAATAAAATATTACCTAGTCCACAAATTGTATGCACAAACAAATGCAATCTATTGACAACGCAATATTTACCTAAGAACGATCAAAATTTAAGTGAAACGAATTAATATACATTGTTACAGAAACATGTTTGAGGGAAAAGTATAAAATTTCACCAAAGACCATAAATGAAATAATAGATACTTTAGTATACTACTTAGTACAGCGTCTTACTACCCGTTTGGGCTATACGCTTAAGTACTAATTACACTAATGGGTTAGGCATTTGAAAGATTGAATACAGAGGAAGTGAACCCGCATTTGCGTGGAGGGAGAGTGAAAAACTATTTCAAGGAAAACCACCCCCAGTTCACCCGAGCGAGATTCGTACCTTGATCTTTCTGTCCTCGGCAGTCTAGCTCAACACGAAACTAACGTGTTAGCTAAATACGCCAACGAGGTGGGTGAAATAATATATTATGTTACAGAACTCTATCAAATATTGAGCACCATTATTTCCCAAAGAGAATCACAGTTCCCCAAGCTATGTCGTCAGAATTTATTTTAGCTGTGTCGCTCCGAGATTGGCGCTAATCTATCCTTCAATTTTTACCTATGTAGGCCTATCTGCAATCCTAATTAATTAACTTTAAGATCCTATTTCACATTTATATCTGTATATTCTTAGACAATTTGCAAAGTTAAAGTTTTCAACTCTATCGAGAAAGTATTATTTGTATTAGTTTGGTACATGAATAGCCCCCTTCTAACCCCAGTACTGTCTCTTTGTGTGTCCATATCTCAGCACTAGACCCAACTACCAATTGGGATAAAACTTGGTCTCTAGGGATTTCATATTTTCCCAAAGGTATTTTTAAAATCATAGATCTACCCCTAAAATTAAGGATAGTTTAGTTAAAGTTGGAAAGATAAGAAATCAATTTTATCAAAATCGGCTCTAATAATTTTGACTGAAACTCGTATATAATCAAAGTTTGTAATTACAAACAAAATGGTGTATTTATTTGTTCGGATAGAATTAATTAAATCGGTACTAGTCAAACCTTTTAGAATAACGAACTAATTTTAAAAACGACAAAAGTTCGTGACTCATTAGTCATTAATGGACATAAGGGGATATTCTTTCGGAATTTTCTTTCAACTTTTTTTTATAACTCTAAAAAAACTTATCTTTTTGCCATAATGAGGCTAAATAGCTTAAGGCCAGGGTTGCCCAACACCATGATTATGAGAGCTACTTTCAAAAGGTCTAAAGTTTTAAGAAGCTACCCAGTATACAAATTTGTTGCATCGCGTATTGGCTGCTATTATAACCTGCACACATGATTTGGCATCAAATTTTTGTTAAATTGCGGGGGAAGGAGGACTGTTGAGGTTCTGTGGTTTGCATTTATTGTAATTATAATGGAAATATAGTAAAAATACTAGTAGCTAATACAAGAATTATTCATTATTCAAACAACATGATAGAAAAATATATTTAATAAAACTTGTTGTGTATGTTACTGATAATAATGGCATTAATTCTCATCCACCATTTATTTGGATCTCAATGTTTTGTGAATAGCTTGCCACTTTCATTGGAATGCAGTTACCAAGAGCCTTAATTTATATTGGATTTCCACAACCTTCAGTTGGAAAATGGTTAATCAGACAGGTAAATCATAATAATGCCTTCACTCGGAGTGCAGCACGAACCAGAACTGAATAATTTCCCATCGAGACAAGAGGCCTCACATATCCTCAACTTGAGGCAAACCTCTTCAACGATAAACCACCCTAAGAAGTGCAACATATACGTTCCGAGTGAGCCACTGAAAATGCCGTCGTGGGCTACTGGTAGCTCACGATTGACTATTTGTCTACTCTTGGTTTGAGATGTAATTTTTCATGATAGACCAGACTTCCGATGATCAGTGTTCGAATCCTGGTCGCGTGTACTGTGTATTGTTATTTCTAACTTGTTTTCCATTATTGGTTCAATTCCTTTAAATTCATAACTAATACAATAGCGTAATTTGTACCTATGCACATAACCCGAACGGGTAGTAAAAAAAAATAACAAAAAAATATATATTTCCCAATAATGGACAAATTGTAAGCTACATTAAAAATGTGTTTTGTCTAAATCATGCTTCACTAATTAATAACATAATAAAATAAACTCTCAGCGCTTGTAGATATACCGACATAAGCCAAGAATTTGCGATATTATAATGGCAGGTATCTTACAGATAAGATTTGGTTGGTTTCCCATATTTTGCGGCATCGATTATTTTCCCCAGCTAAATTATTCATCCCTCTACTATGAATAATTCACGAGAACAGATTAATAGCACTTCCACATCTAGCGATGGTTAAGATAACCTCTTTGCTCTCCCCTCAGCTGTTACTAGGGTGTGTGTTCGAATCCGCGACCGGGGAATGGAAGTGCTATTTAATTAAATGGAAATGTATTACTGGACGTCTTCAAGTAGATACCGATCACGAGGCGCCGCGGTGCCTTAAAGAGGCGGATAACCGACTACTGACGAACTGAGGTAAAGTTATATTTATCTGATATGTATTCTTGATAGTATATATGAGACAAAGAAGTTTTCAATATCCACCATTGTAAACACGCAATTTTGTTTTTGTTTGGGGAATAGACTATTCATTATACTGGAACTGTCTGCCAACTCATCTCATAATACAAATAAACAACACTGTGTCCTAGTATCTATCTACTATCTATCTGAATTTACCTATATTGATGGCATAGGGATGATAAGGCTAGAATTTGTGAGTACATTTATCCACATTTGCGTGGAAGTTTAGAAGAAAGTTATTTAAAAAACATAATCCTTATTGAACCCTTACGGAATTTTAATTCTTAAGCTTCTGTAACTGGAAAACCCAACTATAACACGAGGTTGTCGTCTCAGGCCGTGCGTCCACAGACACGGGAGCAAGGGTATTTATCGTAATAGCTGATTATTCATATCAGTAGATGAGCTACAAACTAACTTAATTCTATAACAAGTATAGCGCCCACTAACTCGGCCGTTTATTCATCACTTAAAAAGTTTAGTTAACCTATAAAAACCCGAGATTGGCTGATTTCTTGACTTGGTTATTGTTTTTACTCATCTTTGAGAGAGAGAGAGTGTCAGGATTAATTAGAATATAAATCATAGATTTAATTAAGTCTTATTGCTAACTGCATGAACCTACATGTTTCATATTTCTTCATCCATTGGCTTAACAGAAAATTGGTAAAGTGTTATGTATTTCTCAGTTTTTTAAATTGAATTGAATATAACACAACACATCAATTATTGTTTTATATTATGACATTTTTTATTTTATTCATTATATCGACATTTATATAATAAAACTAAGTTTAAAGATCTTTTGGGTATCAACCAGAAATGCTTAGTTTCGTGTATAGGCAATTGTTCTGTTCAGCTTCGGTGGCTGACGCGAAAATTATTATTATTATTATTTTAGCACCGCGTCTTACCACCCGTTCGGGTTATACACTTAAGTACTAATTACACTAATGTATTAGGATTTGGGAAGGTTGAGTTTAGAGGAAGTGAGCCCGCATTGGCATGGGGGGAGAGTGTAAAACCATTTAGGGAAAAGCACCCCAGTTCACCCGACCGAGATTCGAACCTCGATCTCCCATTCCTTTGTGGTCTGGCTCAACACGACTGGCGCGTTAGTCAATTACGCCACCGAGGCGGGTGATTGGTTTAAGGCAGCCGTTCCCAACGTGGGGTAAGCCTACGTGCCCGGGTGTTTGGGGATACGCGAAAATATTTGATTAATGGCAGAAAGGGCTACATATGCCAGCAGTGTAAGACAAAAAGATCAGTCAAAAATTATTAAATTAACTCAACGATATGGTGAAGGGAGGTGCAGGTTTTCTTCTATATTTGACCTTAAGTCAATGATTTAAATCTCGAACATGAAGTAGTTTTTATGATTATTGATAAATTAATAAATGAATTAAATGTGTTTATATTGTATCTTTTTCATTTTTAATCTAAACATATCTGTACTCTTTATTCAGATTATTATCACATTGTTTTTAATTCCATTATCAGCCCATTTATTTTTAGTTTCAACAAGTAGATCAGAAATAGCTACTACTGTAGTAATTAAACCTTTTGCTAAAAATTAAGGGCTGCCAAGGGGTACGCAAGTGAAAAAAAGGTTGGGAACCACTGGTTTAAGACATTACTCTAGCAAGAGGTCAAACTGCCAATAATGGGGTTCGAATTGTGGTCGGGTGTGCTGGGGGAAATTCTTCCTAAATTATTTTCCACCCTGCCACCACGCAAATTCGGGTACACTTACTTTAAATATAACCGTCCTAGTTCATAAAACCATTAGTGTAATTAGTACATAACGACCCGCCTCGGTGGCATAGTTGGCTAACGTACTAGTCGTGTTGAGCTAGACTGCCGAGGACGGGGAGATCGAGGTTCGAATCTCGGTTGGGTGAACTGAGGGTGGTTTTTTCTAAATGGTTTTCCCCTCTCCCTCCATGCAAATGCGTGTTCACTTCCTCTAAATTCAACCTTCCCAATTCCTAATCCATTAGCGTAATTAGTACTTAAGCGTATAACCTGAACGGGTAGTAAAACATGGTGCTAAATAATAATGATTATAATAGTACATAACGCGCAAGGTAAAATGGTTTTGGCTATATTGTTATTGTTGTTATTATTATTATTATTATTATTATTATTATTATTATTATTATTATCACCATGTCTTACTACCCGTTTGGGTTATATGCACTTACGCTAATGTGCAATGGTAGGGTGATTGCGAGATGAAATGGAGGACCTACAGTTTAACGTGGAATCCGAACACACGGTCACACATTCACAAGTTGTGATTAATACACGTATTATCAGAGGTGAAGGAAGGGTTTGGCAATCAGATAGATCTGTGCTGGGACCGAGGATTGAACCCCAGACCCGCAACACAGAAGTTTGACACCTCACCCCTAGAGCCAGCGGTTCCCAAAGTTTTTGAATCGCAGAGAACTTTTCAGGAGAGAAATTTGTCATGGCTCACGATAGTTGCCTTGATGCTAAAGGCATGCACATTCATTTTTTGGTATATTTACCTAACTGCATTTTTTAAAGTTGTTAGTCGATATTTTATCGTATAGTAAAAGCACGAATTATTTTTAGATTTTTAAATAGCTTAAATTTGGATCCAAATTTAATTTTTCCTATTGAAAGCTATTGGAAACTGTAACTTTAAATATCGTTTACACAAAACAACAATTTTGCACATAAGTGTCTTTGGTATAAGGGTGACGAAATGTTCACATATACTCTACATAGATAGATACTAACCCGAATTACAGCAGTATTCACGATGTAAACCAATGTTTAAGCATTTGGGCATGTTAAACATCAAGTTTTATTCCATTATAAATGTTATTTTCTCCCTTAATTTCATAGAAATATGGAACCTAACTAAATAAACGCAAAACAAGAACCCAAAACATAGATTAACCTAAAGCAACACTTTGATAACGAATTCAAAGTAGGTATTGTAAATCTACAATATATTACCCACACAGATAGTGTTAAAACCATTTTCATGGCTGCAAAAAAAAAGTCACTTGGCATAAAAAAAAAAGGACGATAAATTATAGACCACGAACTTAAATTCCAATGAGAGGGATGGGACTGCTGTGTTTTGATTTGAACAATGTGGCTATATCTTGTTGAATTTGGGACAGCTCCAACCGAATATTTGGCTCTGCATTGAACCGGGATCTTTTGTTTTAGTAGCCACATAGGCAGAAAATTCTGATCCACATAAGTAAGTTATTGCAAAGCAAAGTAGGATTATTTTCGCTCTATCTGGCAAAACTTCAAATTCGTCTCGTAGCTGACATCAAAATTCTGATAGTGACGTTTTAGTTGCAAAATTATCTTTTATCACAGAATCTGATGTCAAATCATTCAAGCACACATACTGCTCTGATGTCAGGTTGGCTTTTCCGACATTCAAATAAATAACTTTGCACTTCTACTCAATTTGTTTCGACTCTCAACTGTATACTGACTGAACTTCAACTGACTGAAGGTGCGAAGAAACACGAGTTGTTTTTTTTAATATGCAATAGAAACCTCCCAGAAAATCCTGGAAAGGCGTCGAAGCAAACAATTGTATCTGAAAGCGCGGCTAAGTTCTCACAGAGACGGGGTTAACAGGCACACTCTAGTGTCTTTGTCTGGTTTCGCCGCGTACAGTCTGTAAATAATTTCTACCCAATATTTACCTTTACACAGTTCATGGACGCACAAATTCACAGTTTTGATATCTTGTCACATTTTATTTATTTTTATTTCCAATCTATTCGCGGAGCACTTGGAGATGCTTTGCTGAGCACACTTTGGGAACCGCTGCCTTAGACCACCAGGTCACCTGGTTTCTTGGCTCTAGTCCGAGATATAGACAGAAAAAGATACGATATCGTGAGAGCCACTTTTCGGTTTCAGGTAATCATGAAACGTCGAGATTTATCAAAATATTGAGTTCGATTAGTTTGTAGATCACAGTATTTCTCTTCTTTGAGGGGTTCGAGAGAAAGTTAAACAAATAAATTGGCCTTTACTGTTGTGTTTCAAGATTCTGCTACTACGAGTGCTGTATGCATCAAACAAACGGTTCTTATAAGGCGGAGCGGGTACGATTCGACTCGTGTACAACGGAAAATAAAAGGATTGTCGTGATAGTCCCGTGACAAGAAGACACATGTCCTTCAGACATGTCCTGCGTGGAGGATCGATACAAGAGAAGGAGCAGATCCTTGTCACAGGACGAGGATGAAACGAAGGCGGAACATTACAATGCAGACAGGGACGGTGAGCTTAATGGGACATTGACTTACATTCGGGAGACTTCTAGAATTCCTCTGCCGTTCCTCTTTGGCTGAATCTCTCTGCTGTTGGGTGGATTTAAATCTCGGTTCGATGATGTACACTTTCTAAACACAAGACTGTGCCATGTGTATACTATTTAGGCGAGTATTTCCTGACGCTAATCACCCAGGATTATGTGAATGAATATTAAATTATGTTCAATTACTACATTATTTAATCGACCCCATGGTGTAGTTGTCAATGCATCTTCCTACGATCTTAGGCATCCCGTGTTCGATTTCCAGCTGGAACCTTGGTTAATTTCTACTGAAATGCTAACTACCCCAACAGTCATCAAGGTTTGGTAAGTTAGGCTTAAATAAGGTTTAAGTGTTTCAACTAGTTCCACATCCTCATACTCACTATCACCTCATATTCACTAACTCCTGATATTCACTATTTCTCTCATATTCACTATCACCATCACCTCATCTCATGAGGACATGGAAAGAGCCTCCAGGAAAGGGTGTACTATTAGTATATTCGGGTGTCCCCTGTACAACGGTACATTAGTACTAGCCAATGTTTCCACTACTGGGCTACGATTGATGTATCCCAGACGTGTAATATTATTATCACCACATTATTTGAGACACCACCTTTTTTTACCCACATTTTTAAAGTACACTTTCTAAACACAAGGCTGTGTCATTAACATCACTAACAGACTAACCACCTTCAGATCAGTTTTACTAAACACTAATCACCCAGGATTGTAAACATACTATATTAAATTATGCCTAAATATTGCATCATTTGAGTAACAACCTTCTTTTTTACTTGGTTATCTAACGTGCAATATCTAGACATAGACGTTATTGCATTAGAATACGACTTACAAAATCACTTAACCAAGAAATCATGTTTAAAACTACACACACAATCTCTATATTAGGAATATATAAACAAACTATATATTTTTCTTAAATGTATAAAAACGAAATAAATACACCCTTCTAGTAAACACAATTAATTAATATTATTCTTAATTATAACATTATGATTCGTTATTTTAGTAAACATTATTAATATTATTATTTTACATCCATTATTGTTTCCAGCCTGTGGTCTAGGTCAGTTTTTTATTCAAGCCACATATTTTACCCTACCGGCTTGCTAGGCCTGTCGTAGCTTCATATGTCCTATAATATAACTTAAGACTAAGACAAGCACAACATCCAGTACCCCGGTCGTTAATTCATCTCTGTGAACGGGTAAGCCCACATTCCACTAATGATAATTTTTTCGGCCATGCAGGGAATCGAACTCGGAACCCTTAGTTCGGTATACAGACACGCTACCGATTGAGCTAAGGTGTCAGATATTATTATTATTTGTCAGTCTGGGTTACTACCTGTTCAGTTAAAACGCACATGTAATATGCTTATATATTAGGGGTGAGAAATGCTGACTTTATAGGAAATGCACACCCGTCTCAGTGGCGTAGTTAGATAACGCGCTAGTTTCGTGTTGAGCTAGACTGCCGATGACGGAAAGATTGAGTCTCAAATCTCGTTCGGGTGAACTTAGGATGGTATTCCCACAATGGTTTTTCACACTCCCTTCACGCAAATTCGGGTACACTTCTTATAAATATAGCCTTCCTAATCTCTAAAACCATTAGCATAATTAGTATAAAAGGGTATAACCCGAACGTGTAGTAAGACGTGGTGCTAAAATATAACTCTTATTTGTCCATCCCTAAACATCAGAATAGCAAAATGCCAACTTATTTGTAAAACGAATAGCGATGCATTCATGTTCCAAATCATAAAAACTGAAAGATAAAACTACTATTATATTAGGGTGGCTGTTATATTAAGGGATATTATCAAGGGACGATGGACAAGTATTTTATAAGCAATACGTTACGAACCCTTAAAATACAGTACGATTGGCAACCCTTGTCTAACCAGCGGATTTATTTACTCAACGCCGAGCTAGAGAAATTATTAACTAGCGATTCTCATTCGGAAACTGCTTTTGTTTCTAAGAATTGAGCTATTTGAGATTCAATCCGCACTGATGGACACGCAGACAAATATCTGTCTCATTTATTCTTGTTTACTAGGTATATGGAGGTCAAGATTTTGAGCTGCAACCGAATGTGTTTTTTTATAACGTTTCCATCCCTATATCTTCCCGAAAATTAAGGTAAAAATCAATCTAAATTCAACCTTCATATCTACCCCTTTAGTGTAGTTAAAAGCGTATCGACCGGAACGGCAGTAAGACGTGGAGCAAATATAAAATTGTAGGAAGAAAAAAATATATATATATCTTTTTTTAAGAGGCTTTCTCTCCCGAGCAGACCTCTGAGCCCCCTTTCCCCCTCCCCTCTAGTAGAGGAAGAAAGTGAAGATATACCAGAGATCGATGGACAAGAAACTGCAGCTGAATGTGGCAGTGCCCGTAGATAAACTTTGGGAGGACTGCGAATTCAGGACAGAGCGCTTTTAGGTATCACTAGGGGGCGTGGTGGAGTGAGGAAGAGAGGGGGGTTGGGAAAGTATAGGGGGACGTGTACTTTCTAAACACGAGGAACAGAAACAAGGTTCCATCACTGAACGAGTTGAAATAGTGCTATTTGTATAGATACTGTTATTATGTAATGCATATATATATATATATCCATATTACTATATATAAATACTATATATATATATATACTATAAAGACACATGACTGACTCACTCATTCACTCACTGACATTAATGTTTACCCACTTCCAGATGAGATAGAAACTTGAAATTTGGAAAACTTATAGCTTCTAGCCTGTAACCGACGGGAAAATTTCAAAAAAAAAAAAGTTTAAAATTTTAATTTTTAACCTCCCGAAAAAAAAATTCAAAATGTTGGAGCAACTTTAAAGTCGGTGCGGTATATACAATACGATACCGGTAACTTTAAGTTGTTACGTTCAAAACAACGCTGGAATTACATTAGTTTACATCCACTTGCAAAGAAAACTCACTGGGGGTAAGAAGTAAGTTTTATATATATATAGTTTTATATATATATAGTTATATATATATATAGTTTTATATATATATAGTTATATATATATAGTTTTATATATATATAGTTATATATATATATAGTTTTATATATATATAACTATATATATATAAAACTTACTACTTCTTAAGTCACCAACCCGAAGGTTGGTTTGATGTGATTTCTATCCATCCGGAGCTCGGCGTGCACTCAGCACTTCGGCTGATTAGTGCCACCTGCACCATCTGGTAGAAAGAAACCCCATGTACCAGAGGGGTTCAGTAAGTATAGTGGCTACCCATTGCCTTTAACACCGAATTTCTACGAGCGAGCTTGAAAAGACCTACCAATTTAGCCGGGAAAGGTCTTTTCAAATACCTTCCAGGGTTCTTTCACATGCCACAACCGACATCAGACAAAGGACTTTACCTTCCCATCCGAAGGAAGTTGTACTACGGATTTTTTATCTCTTAATAAAAATCCGTCGATCTCGATAGAATTTGAACCCACGAACATCAGGTCCTGAGGAGAGCACTTTACTCCATGACCACGGAGGTTGACATAACTTACAGATATACATTTTATTTCATGGTAATCCCTTATTAATCAAGGCAGAATCTTGACCCGGACGAAGGACATAAGATCTAGGAGTGAAGTTTTATTTTATATGTAGATTATAGAATATGTATAGCTTGCATTATGCACCAACAAATTACATCTGGGGGTATATTAACCTAAAAGGTTGAATAACACTTGCAATAGAATGGACCGACGAGGGTGGAGAGATCGGGGATCGAATTCCTGTCAGTTATACCGAGTTTTTTTCCTAAATAGTTTAACTCTTTCCTTTCACGCAATTGCGGGTACATTTTTTATAAATTCAATTTTAACAGCCCCTATTCTACTAGCGTAACAAATACATATGTGTATAATCTGAACGGGCTCTTATACTCGATGAAAAAAATTTTTTTTAATATAATAAAATAAGTAAAAAGGGATATACACATATTAGTGATACTTGTCTTGGTGACATTTTGTTCTGCCCGCAAATTTAACTGACTCATCTAAGGACTTAGGATGAGAAGGGTGTATTTTATGGTTTAAGTAACAGAATTTGCCGTTATATATGATGGTATTCCTCCAATGTGAGGTGTAAAAATAACTTCCAGGATCATTTGACAGGGATTTGAGTCCCGGTCTTCAGAGTGAAAAATCAATCTCTACCAGAAATATTATTATTAATATTAAAGAGGTTTCCTGACTGTGATATCACGGCATGTCGAGATAGGATTTCTCATGTTAATGTATTTATGTTTTATTCTAAGAGTTTTAAAGATAGAACATTTAAACAAAAACCAAATATTCTTAAATAATTCTAAAAATAGTACAGATTTTAGTCTCCAGGATTTGTTAAAACAAGTGTGATTCGGAGTTTACCATACGTGTGGTCCTAGGCGCTAATAGCCCGCACTTTAGTTAAAGAGATTGGGAAAAACTGCTAGAAATAATATTTACTCTGTAGGGACTTTCAAATTATCGAAATACACTATACATGATTTTTTTATTTAAAATTTTTTATCTATTTTATTTGTTTGCTGGAAGGCTTACAGGTCAATGATTCTCTAATTAGTGATAGTTCAATTAATTTTTTACTTTAATTAAATTTACACAATGAATACCGAATAAATAAAGTGGCAAATTAATTGAATTATTGTTTTCATCGTATCGTTTTGAGTTTAAAATGTTTTTAAAATTGTTTAATTTAGTGATACAAACGAATCATTACAGTCAATATTTTCCACGCCGCGTGGTCCCTATTGGTTTAGTTTTCATGTCGTTGTGTTTTTTAAAATTCTGTTTCGAGATAATAAATTACGTATAACCTAAAAAGGTAGTATTAAACGGTGATAAAAAATCATAAATACCAACTTCTATGGTCGGTTGGTCTAAGGCGTCACTCTTGCAATAGACTGAACAGCTGGTGACGGGGAGATCGGGGTTTGAATACGGTCGGCTGTACTAAGGGTGTTTTTTTTGGATGGTTTTGCAATCATCTTATACCCAAATGCTGGTATATTTCTTATTAATTATACCTTCCTCTTCCCTATAGTATTGTAATAATATATATATGTGTGTGTGTAAATAATTAGTAAGACCGTAAAACAAAAATAAATTCTTAAATAAATATCAGTATTAAGTGTGTTAAAATAGATTATCTGAAAATTAAATAATTAAAATAGAGTTTATTGGGTTTTAATTAAATTTAGAAAAGTATTTTTGGAGTGTTCTTTGTAAATTATATCTGTACACTTTTGTTGATAATAAATATTTCGGCTAATGGTATACAAATTTAATATTTAGGAACCCACCTCAGTGGCATAGTTAGCTAACGCGCTAGTTTCGTGTTAAGCTAGACTGCTGAGGACGGGGAGATAGAGTTTCGAATCTCGCTCGGGTGAACTGTTTTTTTCCTAAATTGTTTTCCATTCTCCCTCAAAACAAATGCGGGCTCATTTCCTCTATTTTCAACCTCCCCAATTCCTAACCCATTAGCGTAATTAGTACTTAAGCGTATAGCCCAAACGGATAGTAAGACGCAGTGATAATAATAATAATAGTAATAATAATAATAACAATATCATAAGGTTAGGTGATAGCAACTACTACTTTTGATTTTGCAATGTTCCGTTAGCGCTAATGTCGACGTAAAAGTGCTCGTAAAGTAAACTCGAGGTCTAACTTCCGGTTAGTAAACACAACGTTGAAATTAACAACGTTTAAACACCCCGCCATATTGTTTTCAAGGCGATTGTTGTTTTTAGACGAGGTTACATTTATTTATCTTCCGAAATGGGTAATTTATTACATGATAATTATGATCTTGAAGATGAGTTACACTTTTTAAAGGTCCCAAGACTTCGAAAATGTACCTATTAATTATTCTACAAGTAACGTTTCCTCTTCTTTGATAAAGTTACAATTCGTTCTCTTTTATTATTTTCAACAGACATTTTAGCATAAAAATAAATACATTAAAAGGTAACAGATAACCTTACAAAGACTTGTTGTAATCAATTGGACCAACTAAGGTTGCCTTGATTTGTATTCTGAACAGCTCCACAGACGTTGTATAACTGGTTTAAATTCTCTATGGTCAAATTAAGCCAATCAAAAGCCTTGAAACAAATCTAGCGCTTTGAGAAAGCTGACGATAAAAACTAAAGGGAAGGCACCTTTTCATAATTTGACGAGCACATAAAAAATGGTAATGTACGCCACAGCGCCAAGTTTTAACTAACGGTTAGACTTCACGGTCAGTTAAATCACGAGGACTTTGACGAGACGTTGTAGTATTTGGCCTAAGAGAGGAAATGACTCATTGGACGTCATAAAAGGAGAGTTGGAAGGTAGAAGGAGACAAGGAAGTTACCAGGCAAGCAAGGAAAGAAGATGAAGTTTCAGGATTTTAAAAAAATACTGAAAGTACATGATGTAGGACCAAATTTTGTCAAGGCAACTGACCTGTTGAAAGACAGCACACTTAAATAATAATAATGTATGTGCTATTACAATAAAAATAATTATTACTATTAGCACCGTGTGTCTTACTACCCGTTCGGGTTGTACGCACTTACGCTAATGTGTAATGGTAGGGTGATTGTGAGATGAAATGGAGGACCTACAGTTTAACGTGGGATCCGAACCACGGTAGAGGCCTGGCATTCCTCACATTCACAAGTTGTGATTAATACACATCTTGTCAGAGGTGAAGGAAGGGTTTGGTAAACAGATAAATCTGTGCCGGGACCGAGGATTTAACCCTGGACCTCCAACACAGGAATTCGACACCTTACCCCTAGACTGGCAGGTCACCTATAGATGTGCTATTGGCTTTGATCAAATCTTTTCAATTTATATAAAGTAAGTATAGTTAAATATTGGTAAACATAACAAGATGGAATCAGACTTTGTAACTCATTTAATAAAGCACTACCCGATTCGATGGCAGCATGGTCTAACGCGCTACTCTTGTGTTGGACAAGATTGCCGATGACGGAGAGATTGGTTTTAAATCTCGGTTGGGTGTACTTAGTTTTCCTATAAATGGTTTTCCACTCTCCCTTCACGCAAATGATGGTACATTTCCTCTACATGTAACCCACCTAATCCCTAAAACCATTAGAGTAATTATAACATAAGCGTATAATCACGACGGGTAGTAAGACAGGGTGCTAAGAAAATAAAGCATTACCATCAAATTGTAAGTAGGTACTCGACTTACACATATTTGAGTTACGTGGGCTCGTAGATGCGCGGTCGCGGTACTTAGACCTAAGAATAGCAAAGCCATCTATAAAAACGCCACTTTAAACCTAATATATGGTGTTCCTAGTAAGCTGACATTCATCTGACAGTCTAATCAGTGTCAGCGCCATTTTGTTTGTTTATAACTTGAGAGTATGTCAATTTATTAAAAAAAGTAAACATACATCTATAATATTTATTAGTTACGGTTATAGCCTCATCTAAATATCATATTCTTTAAATTGAAAAATTACACCTGGAAAAGGGAATCGAATCCGGGGCCTTAAGCTTAATACACCAATACTCTAACCACTGAGCTATTGAAGATTCATCCACTTGTTATTGTACTGTTGGCAGAATAAATCCCTCCCGAATCAAAGGTGGCCGCTTTATCTGATAGCTAGTGATCCTAATCGTTCACTCATATTATGTAGCTGACGATTTACACACGTCCATTACACGCTCTGCCTTAAAATATCAGTGACGAATGACCCCGGGCACGGTACGACTCTTTGGTAGCTCAGTGGTTGGAGCATTGGCGTACTAATACAAAGGTCCCAGGTTCGATTCCCGTGTCCAGGTGTCTTTTTTTCAATATTAAAGAATATTAAGCTTTAACCTCAAACAAGCATTGAGAGCATACTATAAACATGCCCCCACCCCGAATTGGGTCGCGATCCCCAGGTTGTAGACCAGTCTGCCGGTAGAGAACTGTTTGTGTGAGGGACGAGAGGTTAAGGTGTTCCCCTCTCCATATTCGTCAGGTCCCATGTCGCACGCTCTCTGATCCTCTCCGTGTATTTGTAAACCCCCCCCCCCCCA
>CABFWO010000743.1:139656-165744 GCA_902155825.1 Timema genevievae
CCCCTCAAAACCTCGTGTCTTAAGTGTCACTGTACCATTACCCAGAGTGCTTTGCGTCAACTCCACGGCATAAACCACCTGGGAGCCTTCATTTACTAAAACTGCCTTGTGGCTGTTTCCTACTACCCACCCCCTCCCCCTCTACACTCATTTCCACGCCCCTTTCTACCCTGAAAACCCCCTTTCGTTTGTGGCTGCAAGACTCTTCATTACGCGAGGATTACAAACTTGTACTTACTGGCTGTGAGGGGGGAATGGAGGGGGGAAGTTCCGCCTTGTAAGATGTCTCCTCATAAACTAAAGTGTACCCACAAATCTTAATGTGAATGGTAAACCTCTTTCTTTTTTTTAACACAGTTTCCTGAATTGACGGAATGAATTAAATAGATGAAAATAGTTTTAGTTAGTAATTTAAAGTAAGATTAATTTCCCATGTTGTCGTATTAAACAGTTTTATATACACACATACATTTATATACACGTATTTTTATGTTACGGATAGTTTGCGAAATCCGGATAGTGTCAAGACTAGCCGAGGGATGTCAGCATTAGCCAGGTGCATTGGATAATGTCAGAAATATAAAGTAATTTATCTCATTTACGACACTATCCGGATAATGTTGACACTAGCCAGAAAGACGTGGATAAAGTGGAATAGTATTTGTAAAACTAAGCACGTTTCAATACAAATTTTATTTTGAAACAATATCTCGAAATTGGACAATAAATTGTAACGTAGCAGTGCACTAACATTCAAAATGCTTAATTTTATGCTTTATTTTCCACTAACCTGACCTAACCTAGCTTAACCTAACCTAACCTAAACTAATCTAACATAGATTATGTTAGGTGAGTTTAGGCTAAGTTAACCAAGCCTAACCTAACTAACCCTAGCCTCAACCACTATCCAAGTGAGGCTGGATAATGTCAATATGATTAGGATAATCTTCGAAAAAACAATATCCAATCACCTTTCATCCAACATTATCTGGATAATATTGACTTTATCCGTGTTCGGGATCTACCCGTGGCATATATATATATATACATATTCAACTTACTATCTACAATCCGTTTACCCTGAACACTACCACTCTTCCCTTGTTTGATTCCACTATTTAGTAGTCAGGATAGTATAAATAAAACCATTGTGTGAACGGTGCAGCTAAGAGTGCTATCTTTCAGGCTAAACGGGGTGTACAGAACATACATACAGACATACATACATAGTGCATACACCATAAACTAAATATATTAACACTGTGTAACGATACTGATTTGGACCCCTCTCATATATGTAAAAAAGTCATGGATGAAGGTATTTTTCTTCAATAAACTGTATGTTAATTATTCTTTTAAGACTTCATCCATGGAAAAACACACGCTTTTAAGAAATAATGCCGAAGGATTGCACCATTAAAACCTATTTTTTTTCTTTCATAAAGCAACTCCGTAGTGTTTACCAAAAAAGTAAGTGACGCTGGCTCCCTCTACCCAATAGGAAGCTAGCCTTCACGACATCGTATTGCGAGGAGTCTTTCTATTGGTTAGTTTTGATACTGGTCACGAGAGTTCCAAGAGGCAAGGGGTATGTCATATATAAGCTGTTTGTGCGTATGAACACACAGAGTGCCGGTGACATAAATCTATAGAACTTGTTAAAACAGTGCCACTATCTTAAATACATAAAGTACACAGAAAATAATCTGTAGTTCAACGAAAATTGTATCATTTTACATAATATCTTCGTACCGGAGGTATAATCATCTTAATAAACCGTGTGAAACATCAAAAGTCTTGTTTATTTAATATCCTTATTGATAGTGTTCAATCACAGGGCACTATCACGATTACAATACATACTGCTTTAATTAGTGCTCGATCACGGGGCAAATATCAGCTAATTAAACGGTAATCATTTTAATTGGCGCTCAATCACGGGGCTATAAATACCAATTATCCTACTAAATAACGTATCATTATAACTGATTCTATCTTGTAAGCTACAACATAGTGGAATAAAGGAAGGTAGGCTTGCTACCTTACAGGAGAGATGAAGTATACATAAAAAAAACAAGTACACTAATACGTACATGAACATATAATTACATACAAACCTACTTCCAAACATACATGAAAACAACTACATTTATTTGACCCGAAAGAAACAAAGGTATATTTTTGGCATTTAGTCTGTATAAATGTGTACTTCTGGGAAGCATACAATGTAAGGATTTTTTTTTTCAATTTTGTTTAGTTAACGTGTCGTTTTAATAGCATAAATTATTGAAAACCATAAGAATTAAGTTATAAAGGAGCAGGTTACCTGTCACGAGGAGCAACAAGACTAGGAATTAAGTTATTCAGACAAGAGTGGAGGAGGTGCAGGGAAGACATGAGATGATAGAGGAAGCAAGACTGAGATGGTATGGACATGTAATGAGGATTTTGGAGTACATGAGATAATAAAGGAAACAGGAGTTAGATGGTATGGACATGTAATGAGGATGTTGGAGTACATGAGATAGTAGAGGAAGCAAGACTGAGATGGTATGGGCATGTAATGAGGATGTAAAAGGATATAAATCTAATAAGAACTATGGTAGAGGAAGTATGAAGGGGAATAACCGCACGGTTAACCAAGGCAGTGATGGGAGGAACAGTTAATGGTGAGTTTGTGATTGAGAGGAAAAGATTGGAATTAAATATAAAAGGAATAGTGGAGAAAATACAGATGAATATGGAGGTATTTTACTGAACTGACCAAGTCACAGGCTAGGAAAAAGACTTATGATGATTTATTTAATGGCGCATTCAATCTATGAGGAGGGTATTCAAAGGAAGTGCACCCAAATTAACGGGGAGAGGAGGTGAGTGAACCCACAGTGACAAATTGCATGATAAAAAACCACCCCCAGCACACCCAAACAATATTTGAGCCCTGATCTTCCAGTAATCATAAATTCAATATATTGTAAGCCTGACATCTTAGACAACGCGAAAAATTGTGCGGGTAGATTTGTAATCTAAGCATATTCCCATTCTACCTTTATGTGTGCTTAATATGAACGTCGAAACAGAAATTCAAATGTTCTTTACTTAATTGACAAAACACCACGCACACACTTCGGTGTTCGAAGAGTCAAATGCGTCACTCTCGTAATAGACTGGACTTCCGGTGACAAGGAGATCGAGGTTCGAGTCCTGATAGTATGCACTGTTGGTTATTTTTCTTAAATGATTTTCTATAGTATGGTTTTGGTAGGAAGAACAGTAAAAGTTAGTTACCAAAATTACTAAAACAATTTAATATATTCGTACATTAAGTTATGTTATCTGCAGCTGTCACTTTTGATATATATCATAAATACATAAAAACAAATATAAAAAATTTATTAAAATTTTATCAATGTTGACAGCAAAGAAATATGTTGGAATTTTCTAAAGTGTTTTTCATGCAAAAAATTAGGGTATACACTATACCAATGAAAATGCGGCTACACTTTATATATATTATAGCTTCCTTTTTCCTAAACATTAGCGTAATTAGTATATATTCGTATAACCATAAACGGGAAGTAAGAAATTGTGTTTAAAAAAATGCTTAAAAATAATATTACTCGAAAACTACTCAATAAATGCGTAATTTTTTAACTCGCACAAGGTTTTGCCGTAATTTTCTTTAGAATCTGTAATTTTAAAATATATAGTCTTAATTTTGAGTAGAGTAATTAATAACAGAAATCAAGGCTACTTCACAAAAAAACAACAAGTTCCAACATTTAGACACGAGAAAGGTTGTGTGATCTTTTCCTAGACCCCCCCTTTAATTTTTATCTCTCCTCTCTTTACTTTGTTCCAAGTCATAGGCGGTCAAAACCGCTCAACACACCAAAGCTCATTTGTAATCTGGCGACATTATTATGAAGAGTCCCGTGGTTAGTACGGTAATATGCCGTAATGGCGCCACTGTGCTGGTTGCTTTCTTACTTCTTCCCTGGAGACTTGTACCTTACAAATGGAGGTACGAACTCCAGATGGGGAGAAGGAGGGGGACTCGACACAACTGTTTTAAGTCAACTTGGGTGCTTTTATCTTAAACTGCGCCAACTACAGGGGTGGGGAAATAAATCTTGGTGGGTTGGCGGTTCTGTGAGCTCACAACTTGAGCTCTGACTGGAGAATGAAAATACTGGTTTCGGGTATCGAATGGTATAATAATGAAATGCGTTACTCTCTCAATAGACTGAACTGCAAATGATGGCAAATCCGTACCTATTGGTGCAATCCGTTTTTTGATAGGTCTTACCGTTTAGCCACAAGAGACCTCAAAAAAGGGTCCGCACCGCCTTTAAAGTTGCTCCGTCATTTTGAATTTTTTTGGGGGGTTAAAAATTAAGTTTTTTTTAACTTTTTGGAATTTTCCCGTCGGTTATAGGCTAGAAGCTATAAGTTTGCCAAATTTCAAGTTTCTAGCTCATCTGAAAGTGGGTAAACATTAATGTCAGTGATTGAGTCAGCCATGTGACTTTATAGTATATGGACATCCATTACTATTTCCAGCCTGTGGCTTGGGTCAGTTTTTTATTCAAGACATATATTTTCCACTACCTGCTGGCCAGGCCTGTCGTAGCTTCATGTACCTTATAATATAACTTAAGACTAGGACAGGCACAACATCCAGTCCCCAGCCATTTATTCATCACTTTGAAAGTGTAAGTCCACATTTCACTAATGATAAATTTTTCGGCCATATCTAGAATCGAACCCAGGACTCTTAGCTAAGTAGACAAACCCACTAAGCTAAGGTGTCGGACACACACATATGTACACATGTGTTCAAAGTCTCGTTAGTCCATATAAGGGTATCTCCACAGCAGCTAATAAGTAGCCTTCTCTCTTCCACAATGTGGTTTCCTATCTCCTCTCCAAGCGAATACAGGTTTAATTTTACTTAACATTACCATTTTTATCCTATCTTCTAAAATTACATAGAAAATTTGTTTTCTTTTTACTTTCTCTTGACACCTCGGATAGAAAGTATTGTGATCGTCAAAAAAATTGAGCTCATGATTTTGATAAATGTTGACGCTTCATGACCCCCTGAAATAAAAAAAAAGTCTACAGAATGCCGTCTGTCTGTCTGTCTGTCTGTCTGTCTGTTTGTACCCCGGGCTAGATCCTAAACTATTTTACCGATGTGGCTAAAACATGGTATCTGTGGTTTTTATAAGGTACCCCCGAAAGGTTTTTGGAAATAGATTTCTAATCCTAAATTTAGCGGAAGTTTACTGAAGGGAAAAAGAGAAAAAAATCGATTTTCTCAAAGCTTGTTTTAACAATTTTGGTTAAATTCCACTGTTTTTATCATACACAAGATAGCAATTATCATTTTCTCATAAAAATGATTTTGAGGGTGATTTGCATAGGAGAAAATTTTCAATTTTCATAATTTCTCCGTAACTATTTAAGATACAAAATTTCATGTAGTTGTAAAGTTGTAGTACTATTAAAGATACAAATATTTATTTGCAATATATTTTTATAAAACCAATAATTTCTGAGCTACAGCCAGATATATATACTTTTGAATTCAGGCATTTGAAAATTAATTTGATTCTTATGTTCTTTGGTGGACACGGATATTTCTCTTTTCTAAATTGTTCTGTAACAATGTTCCTAGTTTTTAATGCCAAAGAATAAGTAACAGTGTATATTATTAATTTATGATCTTTGGTGTGGTGTTTCTACAACAATGTATAGACCTATTATTTCTTTTCATATAGCTTACGAGTTTTTGGTAAATATCTATTTTAAGATAAAAGCGCGAGAAATTCTGTGTGGTGTACCGTACAATTTTTTTTTCTTCTGAAATTTGAGCTCTACAAAAATGTATTCAAATGTAACGAAATAACATATATTTTTTAGTCTTACGTTAAACTAATTTTTTTGTTCAAAAACTATAATATAAACTCTTGAATTTAAATTAAATTTAATAACGCGTTCAACTTTTATTTTCTAAGTGAAAAAAAAAGGTAGTCTCCAGCATTAAACAAAAATTTTAGAAGATTAAAATAGTTGAGTTCAACTACATTCATCCAAACCACAAACAGAAAAAAAACATATTACATTTCTTCAAATATTATTTTTTTAAATATATATTCCAAAAATTCGGCTAAAGTTTTTTTTTTGTTCCCCGTGGTGCACTGAAGAGAAGAAGATAAACTGACCGTGAAATTGGAACATGCTCCCCCCCTCCCCCCTCCCCCCGCCCCCTTCCCACTACCTCCCACTTTCAGTTTTTATTGTCCACATTTTCTGAATACTACGACTAAGAAAATAAAAATGTCAGTGTGGAAACTGCCGAGATTAAAAAGCGAAAGAGGATTGAATAAAAGGGAGTTGGGTAAAAGCGAGGCAAAGGAAGAGAGAAGGATTGGGAGGAATAGTAGGCGTTGGAAATAGAAAAACCTACGACATAGAAAATCAGGAAGATTAAAATGAAATGAAACACTGAAGATAAATGAAAGCTACGAGTAAACCATTTCCATTTTTAACGATAACTTTTTTTTTTTGTAGTTACTGAACATCATAACTTTTAGTTTGTATCCACTATTCCACCTCTCTTAGAATATATTTTTTTTAAATTAATTCACACCATTTGAGAAATATAAAATAAAAATATTTTCATGATAGCAAGTTAAAAAAAAAGTTTTTTTCCCCCTACATGGTAGGCGTTGCCATGGTTTAAAATTAAAACGCCCCACTTTTGACTTTTCCACGGCGAATTTTTGGGAAGCGTAAAATAAAACCGTTTACTTCGTTGTTTCAAAGAGATACAAAGCAAAAAATCTCTAGCTAAGAGATATTATCAAAGCAATTAATAAAACCTCTCGAAAAGGATCGACTAGCTTGTACCATTAATTAATTAGATGATTAAAATGGCCAGTTTTCGTAAAATTAATTACACCAAAGCTTCATCACTTCTTTAGAATGTCTTTGTTTTTGACGTAAACGTTTTAGAGGTCATTCAGGATTTTTACTCTTTTTCTCGACACTTTGGGTGATCGTCAAAAAAATCGAACTCGAAACCAAAAAGGTTGTTTTTCGCGATGACGTTTATTTGTTTGTCTGTCTGTAACTTGGGATAGAACCGAAAATACTCTACCGATTGGGTTAAAGCTTGTTATCTAGGGTTTTCATAAAGTCGTCCCTAGGGTTTTTTGAGATTTAGATATCTAGCCCTAAATTGAAAGGTAGTTTACTGAAGGGCAAAAAGAGAAGAATTTGATTTTCTCGAAACTCGCTCTAACGATTTTGTTTAATATTTTATATCTAGACACCATTTTTCATTATAAACAAGATGGCTACTCTCATTTTCCCATGAAAATTATTTTGAGGGTGCTTTACATCAGGGAAATTTTCCAACTTTAATATCTTCTCCGCAAATATTTGAAATAGGTAATAACTTATCATTGTTTGTGTGTGTGTGATTATTGTGATTGGCTGATTTCTTTCGTACAGTGAAGTTAATGACGAAGATGACATATGTTGGGGGAGGGAGTAGAAGTGATGACTGAGCATAATTTCTTCTGCTACCCTCCTTTCCCCACCCCTAGTGTATTAAGGCAAGTAGCCACTAGCAACAGGAACGGGGTGGCGTGACAGAACAATAGATAGGTGGACTATGGGGTGGATATGCTACTGTAAATTTGCTGAATGCTGTGATTTTGTAAAGTAACCAGTGATTCTACATTATTATTATTATTATTATTATTATTATTACTTACGCTGATGTGTAGTGGTAGGGTGATTGCGAGATGAAATGGAGGACCTACAGTTTAGCGTGGGATCCGAACCACGGTGGAGGACTGGCATTCCTCACATTCAAAAGTTGTGATTAATACACGTCTTGTCAAGAGGTGAAGGAAGGGTTTGGCAATCAGATAAATCTGTGCCGGGACCGAGGATTGAGCCCCGGACCCTCAGCACAGAAGTCTGACACCTTACCCCTAGACCACCAAGTCACTTTTGTAATTCTACAGAGCCACTGGTTCAATCACGTCAAGATAACGTTTGGTTAGGTTATTTTAGGTAAGTTAGTTTAGTTTAGACAAGCTTAGACTAGTTTATTTTAGCTTAGGTTAGTTTAGGTTAGTTTGTACTTATGTTCTCTATTTTTATCCAATTAAACTAGATATTTTACAAAATCACCGGTAAATGTAGATAATACAGTTCATGTTTCATACTTTCACCAAAATGCACGGGGAAAGTTATAAAATCACTGTTAAATTTAGATAAATCCTATTATTTGTTAAATAAACCATCGCTTTAGGTGATTCTATCAAATGGCATAATACTCACCCTCCGGCCTGGTTGGACTCCAACTTCTTCACACCTCCCTCTAACACTATCTAACTGACTGAAAGGAGGTATGAACCAGCTATCTGCAAGAGAAATAGGCCACGCCAAAGAAAAACAAGTGAAGGCGACTCCACGTACTTAGTTATTATTTCTTCCGCCTGGAGTGTTCTAGCGCATTGTTCTAGTTCACAGAATGCTCACCATTCTTTCCACGCGCTTCTCCTCCTCTTCCCTTCGACTCCCCCTTCCCCTTTTTTCTTCCCCTACTCCCTGTGGACTTGTGATCTTGTGTAGTCCTGGTTATTTTACAAATTAACGAATTTAGCACATTCACAGTAACAGATACAAGTAGACTCGCTTCTTCATTATAACTTAGAAGCGATAGTGTTAATTTTCTGGGACACTAGTTGAAGAGTTAGTGCACTTGCTGGTTCACATTCAAACAAACACTAGATTCGAGAATATATTAAGTCCTCTTGAGTTGTGTCAGTTTGTACGAGAAGAGTAACTAAAGGAGATCCATTCTAACGCTGACATTGCCCTCCGAATGTTCACATGTACTCTTACATCTAACTGCACAGCAGAAAGTACCTTATCGGGGCTGTAAAGAGTGAAAGATTATCTACGTACCAACATGACAGATGATGATTACCCTAATTCACTGGCGATCATCTCAATTGAAGATCACTCTACGGATAAAATTGATTTGTTTGACATTATGACCAGTTCGCTCAACAGAAATCAAGGTGAAATATAATATAGACTGTTTTCTTACTGTGTACATGCTAATATTTTGTTTGTAGTAACATGTTCTACTAATACAAACCTTATATAGTTAAATATTGGTCTATGCTTTTTTTTATACAATATACTAATTTTTTTGGTCATTTTTACTATATTCAGAGGTGAAATAATAATTTCTCCGCGTCTAAAACGGTATTGTGTAAATGTGTAATATTTATCAAACCTTGTAAACGAATTGCATTCATTTTATTCTCGCCTCATCTATTCATATCCACTCATATATAAAATATTGGCATTGATTTATTTTTTTCAAAACGTACCAATCAGTAGCTTTAGCTCGGCTGTAATGACAGTCACACAATCACGCTTGAAACAATAGAAAAAAATATAAACGCGTAACCACCCCACAACCTTTCCCTTTCCCCTCGACAGGGGAGGGTAAAAAAGAATCCCTTTTATCTAGACCTTCCAGCGTTGTTAGTTCATCTCTCCGCTATTATCGCTACATTATAATGCTTCCAATCCGTCACTGAGACACTTATCTCGTGATACATCCATCAAACTCTCCACACACACACACACAGTACTACCAACGTGACGAGTTCCCCGCTAGTACGTACATCAATATAGCGGGACATAAAGTTCCGTAAACAGTTTACCACATGATGTCGAGTTGGACATATCGAAACTAGCTATTATTTTTTTAATGTGATTTAAATTCCGTTCCTGATTCTTTTTTTTTTTTTAATTTTCTCGCTACTCTTAGGGAAGAGGATTTATAAGGTGACTTTAAAAATATTAATTTACATTCCGTAATTTGATATTTTGATGAATATCAATGATATATATGATATATGAATACCATCCTTATGTTTGTATCTCGGCAAAGAACCGAAACTTTATCACCGTACCGTCTAAGACTTGATACTTAAGGTTTTCACAAATGTTTCTAAAGCTATGTTTGGTAAACCCATCCAACACTAAAATTAAGGCTATAGAAAGCTCTCGATTATCCGGGGGTGGATTATCTGCTTTGCAGCTTAACCGGTAAGACGCCAAAAGCAGGTGATATGTTTTTGAATACCACCACGTTGATATAGAATACAGGGCTACCCATTATTATACTCGGTAAATCCCTAGGGAAGATATAAAGGCCAGAGAGACAAGAAGTTTATGCAAGGGGAACTGCACTGGAATGGACTCATAGTCTGCTTAACTATCTGGAACAGGAATATGACGTGCTCCTATCTGAGAAGCTGATATTACGGAAAATACACAGCGGGATAAGAAAAAAGGAAACAGCTGCAATAAAGCAAAAGATTAATACAAACTTTTTAAGTGAAGTGTCGATTTTGATTAAACTGTACACTGATTTTAAGTGCTTTTTATTGTCTTAATGTGTGAAATATAATGTGTTCACAAAGGCTATCACGCTAGGTGAGTACTATTTTGATTGAATGTGCTACAATCTCTTGTTTTAATCAATAAACGGATTATCCATGGTTTTGTGTTATCCATGACACTCACCCCCTCCATTACCAAGGATAATCTGGAGTTAACTGTAGTTTCATTTAGGGCTAATAGAGAACAAACCTATTTTCTTAAAATTGACTCCAGCAATTTTGATTAAAATTTGTATCTAGATATAGTTTAACATTACAAACAAAATGGCCACTTTCCCGGGTAAACGACTTGAAGAGTAATTTACATTGAGATAAATCCATATTTTATCATATCACCGCAAATCTTTGTTGTAGGAAATAAATTATAAAGTTGTAGAACTATTAAAAATAAAATTATTTAATTTCAAATATATTATTATAAAACCAATAGTTTCCAAGCTACAAACAAATAAAATTTTAAATGAAGTTGTGATAAATTTATACTAAGTACGTGGATTCGCCTTCACTTGTTTTTCTTTGGCGTGGCCTATTTCGCTTTCAGACAGCTGGTTCACACCTCCTTTCAGTCAGTTAGATAGTGTTAGAGGGAGGTGTGAAGAAGTTGGAGTCCAACCGGGCCGGAGGGTGAGTGTTATGCCATTTGATTGAACTGTTACTTGTAACTTGTTACAAAAGAAAATTTATACATCCATACGGCAAGTCATGTAATATGTAGTAGCTACATAGGTATTGATATATCTTTCAAAAGTGACAACTGTTGTTATTTTTGAAAGATATTATTAATTCCTGTAAAATAGCACTAATAATATAGTAAAATATAATCAAGTTTGAATTAAATCAATTTTTTTAGGACCTCGTCTTACTACCCATTCTGGCTATATATTTATGTTTTTATTTCACAAAACACCATGTTTCCAGTTTATAATGAACTATTTCAATTTTTTTTTAAATATTATCCTTATTCAAAATTAATATATATAGGCCTATATATTGTATACAAATATATATAATATACAAATATATGATTGTATATAACTAATTTTGTATTTGAATAATAAAAATATTACTTTTTTCAGATCAAAAAAATCCTCATATTAAATAAACCAAATATACACATATTTATATAACACATAGCATAGGGGATATAAAGAAATGCTACCACATCAAAGTCCGACCTTGATTTTTATAAATAATAAATGAGATATTTATGGATACATTGACGTTGGGGGGGAAAACAAAACAAAAACTCTATGCAATGACATGATTTTAGTACACGCAATTCCATAATAATAATTTATGTCTTTCCCTCCACAATCCTGACTAAAGGTAAAAAAAAATAAAAAATCAACCTTTCATTCAAATACTCAGACTAGAGTGGTGACGTCACCACATAGTCACGTCATGTGACGATTGCGATGAGAAGAGAGATAACAAAACCTCAAATAAATACGACTCTATAAATGTCGTGATTTCTTTATCATTTCCACGAACGGCATTGCTTTAAAGAACACAAATCAATTATAACTTTTTTTATTTTTCATACTATGAAACAAAAACATTATAAAAAAGGTTTTTTTTTACCATCCCTCTACTATTCCTACCTAATGAATTATGCAACCAATCGCATGAGTAAACCTGTTAGGTATCGATTATATAATTATCCTACCCCTGGTCCTCGCCTCATAAGTCTTGTATGGACGTGTGCATGTCTACACTCCACCCCTTTTTAGGGTGTGGTGTATCGGGTCACCAGTAGTACCAACATAATTATATGGTTGAAAAACACACGGCGCTACCCTGATATACTCTATTTCGCTTACAAATGCACAAATCTTACATCTATAAATTACACCAGATCTACTTGCATACATTCATACAACAACGGGTTCGATTCCCGTGTCCAGGCGTCATTTTTCAATTTTCAGAAAACAATTATTGTGAGCTTCAGTAGTAACTTTTGTTGAGATATTATAAAATATAATTGTAAAATAAAGTTAATAGGGTTACCAATGTTGACCGCCAAAAAATATGTTTGATTTTTATAAAAGGTGCTACAAAATGTACAGTCTTAAGAAAATGTAGGTATAAAATAGATTCATGGTCAGTGTTGGCCTACCATTACAACGATATCAATAGTAGTAGTGTGGAATGTTCTTTGTATATAAATAATAATAATAATAGTATCAATAATTATAGGGGTACACCTTTTGGTTCAGTAATTATGTAATTAATAACGCACATAGTATAATTACCTAGAATTAATACAATAGTGGCTATTCTATTAATAGCACAACAAGTAAATATTCAATGATAATCATAATAATAGTGGTGAAAAAGTTAATTTATCTAGTAAGTAGCCATTTAAAGTGACAGATTTAGACATAAATTGACGAATGGAAACGTGAAAGTTGATCTAGTATCTGTAAAATATATCCATTTTTAAGAAAATTGGGGTATTTACTCAGAGCAACTATTGGTTATCAGCCTTTGCACTTGTGAAATACATTCCATTCTATTAAGTACTATGTAAGATTGATTTAATATCAACTTTATTTAATCCAGATTTACATATTCAACCTTGAGCTTTTTTTAAAATTATTTCCTTTGACTTCTTTGCCCAAAAAGAACTCTCTTGAAAAGCTACATTATTTGGGGGGTGTTTATTTACACAATAAGGTTGATATTAATTTCTTGAAAATCACGTCATTGCTCCAGTGCAACAATGCAAGGCTACGACATCCCAAATAAAGGTTGATTTGAGATAAATAACAAACCAATTTAACAATTAAATGAAAACTATAGTTAAAAAAGTATTTAGTTGTTTCGGTTGTCTTTTTAAATTTTAATTAAGGTAATTAAGATATATATTATATTTATGTTCGTTTTGTTTTGAACAAACATGATTCTTTTAAAACATGTGTTAGACTTTAATTTGCCACAAACTATTTTAATATCATTCGAAAATAACAAATGCATTGTACAATTTTAACAAGTGCGAAATTATAAGCTATAAAATTAATTATTAATTTATTTCAAATTATTACAGTTCACGAGTTATTTGGGGTCAAAGTTGCTATTTTATGATTTTCATGTACCAGTGTTATGGTAAAGTAATTAATGAATGGGGCCTTAATTTAGTACAATAATTAGACATTCATACGAGGTGTACAGAATGGAATATTTATAATATGTTAAGAAAGATAATTTTTAATGAATTAATTTAATATCGTTAAAATGACATGAATTTAAATCATTTACAAATACTGTTCATTTTTTTTATCGTAATAATTTGATTTGATCTCAGTTTGTAGTTAACCAAGTCGTTATTTGAAATTAATGTTTTTTATAACTGAACTCCACTCGCAAATGTACCGATTGTAGAGACAACACAAACTAGCAGAACATAATATGCCCAGCCAAGACAGTGGGTCAGATAAACCCAACTAACAACACGCAGGTAAAGCGGACGCCAGCTTCCTTACCTGGTCAGTGTTGCTGGAATGGGCCGAGATATCTCTACTTGATATCTATTCCAAGCCTGCCATCACCTAGCTTAAATTCCCTTCCAATATGTTCTAGACTCAAAACTTAGTAATTTTCATTGCTGAGTAATATTAATAGTTGAATATGGTCCGGGATTTAAAGCTCATTCGCATCACAAAAGTTCTCCCCTTGCTTTAAATCATTTCGAAAGCCGTCAGCTGTCAGCTGTGAGCTGTCAGTCAGCATCAAAGAAGCCATGGGGCTACTGTAACTGTTGTAGCTCGAATTGTCTTCATAGTCTCGTCCTTAAATGTTACCAGGTGGACATTTTTTCTTATCAAACAAACGGAAGCGCAGTTTAGAACCAGAAAGAGTAATCTTTGGAACATTTGTTAGTGTTACAAACTCCAAATGTTTAAATTATTTAGTTATAGATTTCTCGTATTGGTCGTCAACAATTCTCAACACTACAACCTACATCGGTGAACACGGGGACTAAATGTCAGGCTTGTCTATTCTATTTTGTCGGTAACGTGGAGGTCGGAATCCCGGAACTTGAATCCCAGCTGGGTATATAACGAGAGCGTGTTTTTTGTTAGCACCCCATCCTACCCATTCGGGTTATACGCTTAAGTACTAATTACACTAATGCGATCAGGATTAGGAAGTTTGATTTGGGAGGGTGTGTAACCGATTTTTCATGGAGCTGTATAGAATGGAAAACATTTAAGTAAAACCATCCTAATTACATTTTTCCGGGATCGAACCTCGATCTCCCCGTTATTGGCAGTCCAGTCTATTGCGAGACTAGCGCCTTAGACCATGAAGCCACTGAAGTGGGTTGGGTTTTATTAAAATATTTATCATTTTCCCTCCTAATACGCGTGCATTTTCTCTAAATACTACCTTTCTCAACTGTCTGATCTACTGCTGTAACGTGATTAAAATGGGTACATCCCGGATGGGTAGTAAGACGCAGTGGAGAAGAAAATCTACGCCGTGCCATGTTTTTACTTTCTCATTTATAGAAAGTACAAACTTTAATCGTAATAATTTTAAACCTCAAGAACATGATGAATCTTTTAAGTTTTAGTTGTCCCTGAACCCAAAAAATTGACTTTAACAATTCTGTCTGTCACCATGTCTGTCTATCCCTTGTCACATATCTTTGAAACGGTTTGATGGATTTCGATAAATTTGATATCTAGATGGTATAAAGCAAAACCTCGAAATACTTTTTATTTTTTATTTTGACACTAGTCCTTAAATTAATAGTAGTTTACTATTAGGAGTGATTTTTTTGAAATTCAAAATGTTCTGAAAATATTTTAAACATTTTTGTTTAAAATGGCTATCTAGGGAGTGTTTGGCCATCCAAATGCCATTGTATACTTGGTTTTTGGCTAAAAATTAATCTAAGGGTAGTTTACTGAGGAGTGGTTTAAGAAATTCAAATTATTTTGAAAATGGTTCCAACGAGTGGGCTTAAAATGTGTATCTGAGGAGTGCTTAACATGAAACTAAAACAAAATACGTATATACTTAGGCCTACTTATTTTTCGGAAAATAATTGTTTAAGCTTAATCTTTTGGATTTTTTTATTTGAAATATTTTAGAAATTTCTCGAACGATTTGGTTAAAAATAGGTACCGTATCTGGAAAGATTTTTTGCAATATATTTAGTTATATACATTTTATTTCTTTTAAAATAATGCAGTTTTCCTGATGACTGATATTTGAAAAATTTTAAATTTTTGAAATATGGCTCTAATGATTTTGTTCAAAATTGATATATATTTTACATACAAAATAATAATATGTCTTTATTTTTCTAAAACAAGTTAATTTAAATGTAGTTTACTGGTAACCAATTTTAGGAAATTTAAAATATTTTAAAATGACCTTGAAGATTTATTTCAAAATATATATCTGGGAACTGTTTTTCATTATAAATAAGAATGTGTTTTTATTTTTAAAATTCTAAAACAATTTGAGGAAAGTTTACAAATAACTGATTTTCTAACATTTGAAATATGTTAAAAATTATTGAACAGTTTTGTTTTAAATGTATTTAACATGAAAAAAATTTATTGGGCTATTGTTTTTCTGAGAAAAATTCTTACTTGAGAGTAATTTACAATAAATATGTATTTTAAAATTATCTTCAAAGCTATAATACACAATACAGTGAGACATTTTGTGTGTTTCATACTATCTTTTGTATTTTAAATACCATCAGTCCTATTAATTATTTGTAATATTTTTAATTAAAATGACTTTCCTTGTTCATTTTGTCTGCAAGGCTATCTGAACATTAAATTTTAAGCATATATTTATATAATTTCTTGGAGCTTTAAAGTACAAAGTAGAAAGTATATCTATATCTGTCGGGAAACAGTCTTTGAAGATAAATACTTAATTATTATAATTGCATTACATAGTTGCTATCTGCATGCCATCAAACGATGTATTCCCACTGAAGGGATTAAATATCTCATTTTTAATAGTAAAAAGGTATTTTAAAGAGTAAAATTTACTCTTTTCAAAATAATATGTCCTTTAATGTCACTTGAAAGGCGTTCAGAGGGGGGTAAAAAAACACAGGAAAAAGTACTGCGTGACATAGGAGATAATTTAGGCTCGTGAATACTCAGATTAGCATTACATTTGGACATGAAGTCCAACACGGTCTTTTAGTAATACTGATGGAACAGGATATATTTACACCTTCAATTTTTTTTTCAAAGTAGATTGTTGTGAGGGTTAGGTTTTCTTAACACCACGTCTTACTACCCGTTTAAGCCTAGGTTAATAATGGCTCTGAAATGTTGGGGATTATTAAGTTTGATTTCAGATGAAGTGTTCCCGCGTTTTCATATCAAGATCCCGTAATCTGGTTTGTTGGTGATTGGTAGATTGAGGTTTGAATCACGGGAATTGAGAGCTGTTTTTTTCCTAAATGACTACGCACTTTCGGTGGTAGCTCCACCAATTTAACATATATATATATATATATACTACATCCATTACTGTTTCCAGCCTGTGGCCTGGGTCGGTTTATTTATTCAAGCCATATATTTTCCACTACCGGCTTGCTAGGCCTGTCTTAGCTTCATATGTCTTATAACCTAACTTAAGACTAGGACAGGCACAACATTCAATCTCCGGCCGTTAATTTATCAATGTGAAAGGGTAAAATCATATTTTTCATTAAAGATAAATTTTCACCCATACCAGGAATCGAACCCGGAACTATTATATCAGTATACAGACACGCTACCGACTAATATATGGTGACAGACTATATATATATACCTAATCACGCCATTTTCTTACGTGGTAGGCAATCCACAGTGGATATAGCTCAGAAAACCAACTCCGTACTTAATCCATCCTCACTAATTTTCTCCACACACATCTCTTCCCTTTCATACTTCCTTCTCTTCAACAACATCCATACACCGAGTCATACATGCTCTTTTATTAATAAAACTATTAATGTTTCTCTTTTTCACACATTCATCCACCACACTTAGCCACATTTTACATGGTCCACCCTTTTCTTTTGGTCCACAATTTCTACTTTTATATATTTGCTTCGTTACTCGATCCACGCTCATCCTCTCAACATGCCACCAAACTAATGGTCAGGTATATATTATTCCCCTATACCTTTACAGCGCAAGAGCACATGCTGTTTTACCCCTAAATGTTTCATATCTGACCAACCCAAATGCGAGCTGTGGCATAACATTTTCCTTGTTGCATAAACATGGTAAAATGTTTATTTAGCTTTTGAAGGGTTTTGTGGCATGACATCAAACAACAATCATGTTAAAGTGCTTCAAACAACAATATTATGAAATGTCCTCAAAGAGTTTTGTTTTAAAACTGTTGATCCTATCGATAGCAACTTGTTCGGCAGCTGTGCTGTGTGGTGTGGTATCACGTAATAAGTCAGGAGGTAACATACTGGTCTGGTATCGTATCGGTGTTGTTTAATAACAAGAAAACAATTAATTAAAATACAACATTTAAAAAAAATATTATTTATTACCCCCGCGTCCTACTACCTGTTCATAACGAAGAAGGAAGCATTTTAAAGCTAATCAACTCGCATTTGCCTGGAAAAAGAGTGGTAAACCGTTGAGAAAACCATTTACATTATACCCGAACTGGATCAGAGCACCGATCTCCCCTACTTTAGTTGGCCAGTCTAACATGAGAGTAACGCCTTAGACCATGCAGCCACTGAACTGGGTAAAAACATTCTAAGAATGTGTAGTAAGGAATGTGTGTATTAGTATCGAAGTCAATAATTTCAATTTTATTTTAACATCGAACATCCTAGAATGGTTATAAGTTTTATGTTTACAATATACTTTAGATTTTTTACCCAATTTCCTAGTAGGCATAGGCTATTTTCAAATTTATCTTGAATCCTTGTATGCAAATAATTTAATTTAATAATTTATAACTAAGACGTGCCATTAAAATTAATCAATGTAACTTCACGTATGTTACTAAATTTAAGAGTTGATTTTGTAAAAACAAGTTTAAAATATAATGAGGTGTTTATCTCATTATTAATTATAACACGCTATATTGATCTTGGGAATAAATGTTATCCATTAACCGCCCCTTCCACTTACCCCCTGAGGGAAGGGTGTCTTTCTAAAGAGCAGAGTGGTTTTTTAACCTAAAAGACGTACATTTTAAAAATCTACCTAATTAAGGATTAAAAACTCGGGCTCTTGATTCAATTCACAACTGGTATAGGCCTAATAAAGAAGTGTAAAGGACACTTGTCCAAGTTTATAAGGATTTTTCCAAGACTTAGGGATGAGAAGGTATCCAAGAGGAAATGCACCTGCACTACAGTAAAGAAAAGAATCGGTAAATTTGCACCTTCAGTTTACTCCGGCGTGAATTTACCAGTTAATACCCTTGAATGTTTCTTATTTACAATAAATGGTATTAGTTACAACTATTTAGAAAACTTTATAAGCTAAAAGTTGACCTCTGTGGTCTTGGGGTTAAGTGCTGGCCTCAAGACCCAATGTTCGTGGGTTCAAACCCAGCCCAGCTCGACGAGTTTTTCTGGAGCGATAAGAACCGTAGCACAACTTCCTTCGGAGGAAAAGTAAAGCCGTTAATACCCCGTCAATTGTGGCATTTAAAAGAACCTTAAAAGGTGGTTCATGTGAAAATACCTTAATTGGCAAAATTGATAGGCTCCTTCGTTCTCGCTTGTAGAAATTCTCGTGTGATGATATAAATAAGTAGGTTTAGAACGTGCATGTTAAATACCTAAATTAAATAGTAATAATAATAATAATAAACTAAAACCTGTGTTTTATAATATGACAATTTTTCAAGCTGGTTGTACATACACATACATAAACCATAAAATATTTAATAATTATTACTTTTCTATCATTTTTTGGGTTTATGATGTTTGCGCACCTAATACGTGGTTCCTCTAAAAATATCCCAAATTTAAAATTCTATACCATAGGTAGGTAAAAATAAATTCTTCTGGATATTATATTAAGCTCTTAGTCTGTAAATCTAGCTTGTGTCTATGCCAATAAAGGCATCAGTATTGTATGGTCTGGTTTTCTGGTTAAGAACCCAGGCTAATGAACAAATATGTTTATTTGCTAAATTGTTTCACAAACTCTTTTCATGAAAATGTGGGTACACGTCTGTTAAAGCTTTACCTTTATAATCCTTTACCCCATTAGTGTAAGTGTGCAAATATCCCGGATGCGTGTTAAGGCGTGGAGACAGAATTTAAGTTGTTGACCTAGTTTGTTAAGTGTTTGAGCTGGTAAATATATTTTGTTTAGAAAGTAGTCGTAAAACACGACGGAATTGCAAGTTTTCTACAGCTATGTATAGAAATATAGATCGTGATCGGTCGGACTTTGCAAAAGACTGGTTTGACACGGAGATGATTTCACGATGACAACATGCCGACCAACTTGCCAGGAGGCCCGGCTCCATCTCCCGGAACATTTTTAATGAACATGGTTTGACGGCAGTTCTATCACGTCATAGAGCATAAGACGTAGTTCTAGAACTGTTACTCACCGGAACGCTACACTAGAACAACACACCTCTGTTGTCGAATGGACTATGGCAGTGGTATTCAACCTCTTTTGTTCGTGTACCACAAGAACCATATATATAGTATCACCACGTCTTACAACCTGTCCATATTATACGCATATTATAATATGATAACATAAATGGTTCGGTGCATCGCACAGACTTTCTCTAGCTTTACTCTTAAAATAGACGGTTAATAAAACCTCGTAAGATTTGTGAAATGAAATAATAGGTCTATACATTGTTGTAGAAACATTACACCAAATATCATAACTGAAATAATATACACTGTTACTTACTCTATGTCATTAGGAACTAGGAACACTGTTACAGAAAAATTGAGAAAAGATAAATATCTTTGTCCTCCAAAGAGCATAAGAATCAAATTCATTTTCAAAGACCTTAATTAAAATGTATATATATATATATATATATATANTAGCTCAGAAATCATTGGTTTTATAAAAATTAATTTCAAATAAAAGATTTTTAACTTTAATATTGCTATAACTTTACAATGCTAAGTTGATTTTCGTATCTCAAATAATTGCGGAGAAATGATCAAAATTGGAAAAAAAAATTCCCTTCTGTAAAGCACTCTCAATTCATTTTCATGAGAAAATGAGAATTTCCATATTGTTTATTATGATAAACAGCGTCTAGATATAAAATTTAATAAAAATCATTAGAAGAAAATTTGATAAAATCGATTTTTTTCTGGTTTTTATCTTCAGTAAGCTAGGCTTAGATCTAAGGTTAGTTATTTAATTCCTAAAAACCCTCAGAGGGACCGTATGAAAACCCTGATACCAAGTTTTAGCCCAATCTGTACAATAGTTTTGGCTCCAGACAAAGGTACAGACAGACAGAGAGACAGACAGAATCATGAAAACTTTTTTAGTTTTGTTTCAGGGGTTTATGAAATATTGACATTAATCAAAATCTTGAGTTATATTTTTTTTCACGATCACAATACTTTCTCACCGAGGTGTCGAGAGAAAATAATAAAAACATTAACACCGCGTTTTACTGCTCACTTGGGTTATGCGCTTATGTACTAGTTACGGTGTTGGCTTTAGGGATTTTTTTTATTACCAGTCTTATTTGTCCTTGCATCTTACAATTTTAAATCCAGGCCTTATTTACATAGTATCAGTTTTAGGGATTAATAATATTAGATTTATATGATGTGTACCCACATTTACGTAGAGAAAAATTGTAAAACCAGTTTGGATAAGTCACCCCCAGTACAGCCGACCGAGATTCGAACCTATATCTCCCCGTCATTGGCTGTAAAGTCTACTGTGACAGTAGCGCCTTAGACCATGCGGCCACCGAATCGGGTTACATAATAATTAATCTGATGGGGTAGGGTTGAGGAAGGAAGAATTTTAGAGATAATCTACTCACATTTGCGTGGAAGGAGAGTGGAAAATATTGGGGGGGGGAACTAACCTCTGTGGACCTGACCAGGATTTGAACCTCGATATTCTCGTCATCAGCAGGCCAGTTTACCACGAGAGTGACTTCTTAAACCCTTTAAACACTGAAACGAGCTATACATGCTTTAATTACGTTAATGGATTAGGAATGAGGAAGGTAGGCGGTTAGATTAGATGTACCCTCATTTACATGGAGTGAGATTGGGAAACTATTTAGGTTAAAAAAAAAAGTCCTTAACACGCCTGACCCAGATTATAGCCCTGATCCGTCCGTCCCCAGTAATCCTGTCAAACACCAAAGAGTGATGTATTAGACCATGTGACCACCTATACGGGTTGTACAGTTGGCAGCACTGCCCTGTAAAGGTATTATCCGCTCATCCATTAGAAGCATCATCTGTGACATGACTTGGAACTTTGGACGCATCAATAAAAGACGGTCGTGGGATTCGAGTAAGGGGTGGAGGGTGGGTGTAAGGGGTGAAGGTGCCTTTCAGAAGTTTGACCCCAACCGACAAAGACCTTGTTTACGAGCGTCGTACCACCACTGAAAGGGAGGTCAAAAGTGGTGACGGAGGCTATAAAGTTATAATGCACCTTCAAGGACCGATCACATCTCAGGGGTCAATAAACTGACTGGAATGACAGAGAGCATAGATATATTCCATCTCTAACTTCATAGAGGAACATTAGTTGCTGTCATGTCTACTGACATATTCCACATCTAGCTTCATTAACTTACTAGAGGAACATTATTTGCTGTCATGTCTACTGATATATTCCACCTCTAACTTCATTAACTTCATAGAGGAACATTAGTTGCTGTCGTGTCTACTGACATATTCCACATCTAGCTTCATAGAGGAACATTAGTTGCTGTCGTGTCTACACAGATATATTCCACATCTAGCTTCATAGAGGAACATTAGTTGCTGTCGTGTCTACTGATATATTCTACATCTAACTTCATAGAGGAACACTAGTTGCTGTCGTGTCTACTGATATATTCTACATCTAACTTCATAGAGGAACACTAGTTGCTGTCGTGTCTAAACAGATATATTCAACCTATAGCTCCATAGAGGACAAGATCCACTCTTGCATGCAACTGTATCCCAACATTTATGACTTCTAGGTCTCTTAACGTTTCTAGACGGTAATATAACTTGATATATTCCTTGGCAGACTTTATAGCCGTAATAGAAACAAATTAGCATCCAAGTGATTTTAATTGCAATTATGTCTGTGGTTGACCAAGAGTGGTGAACATCTATTCTCATCTGGGAGGAAATGATGGCACCGCGCGTCAAAGAAAATCATAAACCAGTGGCGTGGCTTGAAATGTAGTCAGAGTGTGCTGAAATCTGTACCTTTGATATGATACATTCCACCCACCCCCCATTTGGCCAATCATACACGAACTCTGATCTATATACCTCGCCCTGGTAATGTAATAACCTTGATACCTGGCCAATGAGTGTTATACTGACTGATGAGAACATATCACAGGTACAGTTTAAACTGACACTGACTGCCCTGATGGAAATCCCGGTCACGTCACAATCATAAATATATTAATTAGGAAGTGTCCTATCAAACAAACATACCGTGTTTTTTATTAAATATTATGTCACCATGGAAACAAAATTTTCAAGGAAACGTGGCATATATAGTCAGGAGGAACCCTTGGAAAGATATACAATATATATACAGGTTGCTTGGCGATTCATATCCCAAACTGCACATATAGCTTGTTTGAACGAATAATAATACAAAATCCCTGTACTCTTAAATCCGGAAAAAATATGCTACTACCATTAAATTGTGTTCAAAGTTTCAGCGTACAACGCAGGGAGAGCCAATTTGTTAAGCATGCGTGTATAACAAGTTGCATATGAGTTAGGCGAGTGGCACTGCACATGTAATGATGGCAATCCACCTTCTGTGATGTAGGACGTTAATGATGGCCCTCAGAAAGTATTCCCATTTTTAGATGGACTGGTGTGTTGTTTAATACTAACTGTGGTATATTCTGCTACCGTGTTTCAGGATGTCGAGGTGTGCAGTGCTGCGTGCCTAGCTCCTATGCAACCTGTTGTACACGCATGATTGAGCAGCTTTGCTCTCCCGGTGCTGTACGACGAAACTTTGAACACAATTAAATGCTATTAGCATAGTTTTCTGGATGTAACTGTTTAGGGATTTTATATTAATTTTGGTTAAAACATACTACTGTATATGTGCAGTTCGGACTGTGATCTTCCGAACACCTTGTGTGTATTTTAACACTGCGTCTTACTAACCATTAGGGTTATATGCAAGTGTAATAATTACATTAATGGAGTTAGGGATTAAGGAGGAAATATTTATAGAAAGTGTAGCCATGTTTGCGTGGAGAGAAAGTAAAAAACTGTTTTGAATAAAACACCCGACTGAGATTTAAACTTCGATTTCCCTGTCATCGGCAGTCTAGTCCAACACGAGTGTAGTGCGTTAGACGATACTTTCACTAAAGCGGATGATATATATATATATATATACAATAATTGATCTGTGATGTAGTTTATATATTAAAATTAGTTCATTAAAACTTAACAATCGTTGAAATGAGATAGTACTGTGTGCTATTTTTTATGTGTGTCTGTTTTTCTACTTTTTAAATAGGTCCCAGTTTTCAACCAAACGTGGCAACAAGATATAAATACAAACAACAGTTAACACCTTCATTTCACAAATACTTCACTTCACAAAAAAGAACCATCTGTGTATTTTTAGCACCACCCATTTAGGTTATACCCTTGTGTACTAATTACGATAGTGGGCAAGGGATGAAAAAGGTTAGATATAGAGGAATCGCACCCGCATTCAAGTGGATAAAGTTGGAAACCATTTAGGAAAAACCACCCTCACAACCGGGATCGAACCATGACCTTCACATCATCGGCAGTTTATTCTATTGCGAGAGTAGCGCCTTAAACCATGCGGCCACCAAAGCGGTTCCCCCCATCTGTTAGAAGGATTTGCTGTAGAATACATACCTTGGCATATTAGCTCTTTGTCGAGCTGACAGTAACACAGCTTGGGCCAACTAGACAATTATTATTTATAAATCCCTTGTAGATTGAAATTTGTGTTATTTTGCCCCTTAAGTAAGGATGAGACAGACATTATCATCAACCAGGTAGGATGTTTATTTTTTCCATGGGGTTTATTATAATATATATCAGAGAATGATGAAGCATTTCCAACTAACCATCTTTTTCTTCCAACTCTCTTAGATGATGTCATTAACAACTCTAGCGTTGAGCGTAATAGTAATAATTAATATAAAAAATAGTGTCTAACTTTTAGGATTGGACTTAAATTAATTAGGGTAATACACTATGTTAATTTATAGGAGGGTTCTGGTAGGAAGAACAGACAAGCTAACCGACTTCGGTGGCCACGTGGTCTTACGCGCTACTCTTGCAGTAGACTAGATTGCCGATTAAGTTACAGGGAGGTCGTGGTTCGAATATACGGTCGCCTGTACTCAAAGTGTTCTTTCAAAATGATTTTCCACTCTCCCTCCACGCAAATGCGTGTACACTTCCTAAAGATATAACCTTCCTTATCCCTAACACGTTGGCGTATTAGTAAATGAGCGTATAAACTGAACGGGTAGTAAGATGCAGTGTTAAAAAAACATGCTAACGTGTTTTTCTGCTCAGCATTGATTAAATTTTACTATATTATTAATTTTCTTTGATAGATATTAATACTATCTATCTAAAATGATTGCTGTGTGCCACATGACTCGACGTATGAATATAGGAAAGTAAAATTAATTTTATTATTACCATACCTCACTTTTTATTGAGCTTTACCGTATTCAAGAAGATAAAAATACATCAAGATAAGTAATCGAGCCACGAACCGGAAAAGAACGATTCCAATGATATAACATATAACAAGTGAAGTAAAGGTGTTAACTGTTGTTTGTATTAACAGCTTGTTTTCATGTTTGGTCGAAAACTGGGACCTATTTAAAAAGTAGAAAAACAGACACACATAAAAAACAGCACATAATACTATCCCATTTCAACGATTGTTAAGTTTTAACGAACTAATTTTAATATATAAACTATATCACAGATCAATTTATAGTAAATTTACTGTACATGTTTTTAATCAAATAAAACACAAATTTAAATATGTATTATTAATTACATGAGTCAAAATTGCCGTATTTCTAGGTAATTAACATAAAAAAACACGTTTAAAAAAAGCACTATTTAATTTTTAAACCTCTATTTTGGCTTATCCAAAAACGTAATGCACTTGAAACACACCTCTGAGAACTTGAAGGGAACTGGCTTATTACGAAAAATAGAAATTATGGAGAGTCCATAGCTACGTGGCTGTTCAAGTTAGGGATGGGTATATATAAATGGCGTGTTTGAACTAAAAGTAGTTAAAAGACTAGCTAGTACTAAGGGATGCCCGAATGTACTAGTCGTACATCCTTTCCGTGGAGGCTCTTTCCATGTCTTGATGAG